>JANBPK010000829.1:0-75008 GCA_027579435.1 Candolleomyces eurysporus | reverse complement strand
GTTCTTGTGTCAAAGTTGCTCAAGGCCGTGTTCCTCTGTTTGCAAAGTTATCCATTGTATCTTGAACTTTACTGTGTGTTAGTGAAGTCACTTTGTGAAGCATCTATATCATTGCTGGTTGAGCCTTAGCTCCCCCTCGAACTTGTGATTGTACAAGAAGAGTTCTAGAAGCCTCTGTTGACTAGACTAAGAGCTTTCACCTATACCCTTTGCCCACCTTTATCTTCACAAAGGTATTTGGTGTGTTGTGTTGTTGTGGTTGTGTGTGTGTGTGTTTGAGTTCTATAGTTTTGTTGGTTAGAGAGCCCTAGTTTGCTACCTGCACATCATTGGAGGCACTGATCTCATCAGCGCCTTACTTCTACCAACTACACTACCTGGTCTGGCAATATGGAGGCCTGGCTCAAGTCCCAGGGCCTCTGGCGCATTGTTTCCAGTTTCCAGAAGCACCCCAAGCTCAAACCACCTCTGCTAGCAACGATAATCCTCCCTCCGACTCCACTACCACTTCTGCCACTGCTGCTGCTCAGACTGAGCTCTGTGAGGCAAAAACCCTTGAGCTGCAGGATATTTGGGATGCTGAAAGCAACAAGGTGGCTGGTTGGATCTGGTTAATGTTTAACCAGGACTGAAAGACGCCCGTAGATGGATGCAAGGACAATCCATGCGCTATGTGGACCACTCTAGAGTTGGCTTACTGTCAGAAGAAGGCTGGGAGCTGCTTCAACACCTATGACAACTTGTTTTCTATCAGGAAGAGCAATGACAAGTCCCTCCAGTCTCTCATCAACCGAGTGGGCGAATCCATGAAGCTCTGCCAGTCCCTTAGGCCCAAGGACTTTGACCTCAAGGCCTTGGACAAAGAGCTGATCTCCATGGTCCTCATCTGCGCTCTCCCAGACAAGTACAGCCACTTTGTCTTGTCACTCCTGCTCATGGACAAGCTCGACAAAAACATGGTTCAGCAAGTGTTTCTCATAGAGATTCATCGCTGTCATCGTGCTGCTGACGCTGTTTCCATTGCTTCTGCCCCACTTCAATGCGAGTTTTGTTCTTGTCCTGGCCACGCCCAATTGACTTGCTGCACCTTTGCCTGTGCTCAGGAGGCTGCTCGCAAGCAGGCTGCATCAGGAGGAAGCTGGAAACAACATCAGGGAGCCAAAAAGACTCAGAAAGCTACTGCCACTGTTCCAGCTGTGGAGTTTGCAGGCAATGCAAGTGCTATTTCGGATCTCTCTAATCTTTCTTCCCTCATCCAACCCCATGCTGACTTCTGTTGGAATGCAGACACAGGCTGCACTTCAACAATAGCACTTCACCAGCACTGGATGCACAATTACTGCCTATATTGTGCTCCAGTTGAGTTAGCAGATGGAAGTGTTATTTATTCAGCTGGGATTGGATCTGTGGTCATTGACCCAGTGACTNGGGGGGAGGTCAGTGTGCTCTGTGGAGCTTGCATGCGTTCTACACGTTCTGCAGCTCTGTAGCAACCTGTTGTCCTGTCTTTACCTTACCCGGTGTTGTGGTTTTGAATTCCATGTTGATTCTATCTTCATGCACTTTATGCACAACTCAGTCACTCTGTTCCAAGCTTGAATCACACTCAACAACACTGCCTACATTGATAGGACAACTCTACCTGCTTCTGAGGCTGCTTGCATAATCACCACATGAACACGTGTGTCACCACAACTTGGCAGACATTCAGAAGCTCATCTCTCATGGGCTAGCCACTGGCATCACCTTCTCATTGTCTTTGAAGTGTGATCCCATCTGTGAGCCTTGTCTTGCTGGGAAAATGCATTCCTCTCCCTTTCTTTCTACCAGCCATCGTGCTTCTGCAGCTGCGGAAGAGATTCTCATGCTCATCGCTAATGGGACATGGGAGCTTGTGAAGCTGCCTCCTGGAGAAAAGGCTATTCCATCCGGTTGGGTTTTCAAGACCAAGCCGACATCTACAGGAGAGGTTGAACACTACAAGGGCAGAGTTGTTGCTAAGGGGTGTTCTCAACGTCCTGGTATTGACTATGATAACACCTACTCCCCCACATTTTGTGCTGCTGCCCTGCGCACCACAGTAGCTACTGTGGGGATCAAAGACATGGAGCTTTGCTCTGCGGATATCTCTGCTGCTTTCACAAACGGCAACCTTGAAGAAGTCATCTACATGCCTTAGCCCAAGGTGAAGGCAGTCCCAACATTGTGTGCAGACTCAAGAAATTGCTCTATGGTCTCAAGCAAGCAGCCAGGCAATGGAACAAGAAGCTTCACTCTGTGCTTCTGGAGCTCAGATTCATGTGTTTGCGGTTGGATCAGTCGGTTCATATCTATGCCAAGGGTGAGGTATGCATTATCATGCCTGTCTACATCGATGATATCACCTTCACCTCCAAGGACACCGCTCTACTTAACCAAACTGTCCTGGACCTTTCCAAACACTTCAAACTGTGAGACTTGGGCGAAACATCATCTGCAATGATGTGCTGCCTGCGTGGATACCCCATAAAAATTTGCCAACTTGTCTTAATGTTCGCAAAACGACTTGTGTATACATACATAAGATCTTTGTGAAGTTGGAAACTATACAGTTGGAGTTTTCTCTGACTGCCAACTAAGCTGGCTTCCTAGCAGTGATAAGAAAGAGGAGTAAGACAGTTCAACAATGGTACTTTAAGTGCGTGAAGGCCTTGTGAATGTATCTGAAACAGCTACAACCAGAATCAAAGCTACCTAATATGCCTGACCTGGCGAGAGACAATATCAGGGGGAGTTATGCATACTACAAGGGAATTTGCCCTGACGTTGCTATGCAAAAGTCTTCATGAAGTAGCCGACGTCTTTCAGAACTTGATTGTCGATCCACTAAGTCAATAAGCACTGACCTTACCATCTTTGGAAGGTATTGGCGTTAGTTGATCAGCTTTTGGAAGATCATCCATAGTTTGTGAACCTGTACAGAAAACCAGAAAGCACAACTAAAAGCTTAATGTGGTGATCAACCCAAAGCTTGGTCAGCTGGTCCCCAGCCAAGAGATAGAAAGGGTCAGCGGAGCAGTGAAGAGGTATGGCTTGGTGGAGCCAAGCACCCAAAGCTCAGATCAATTTGTCGGATTGGKTKCATGAACAGAAGRGCRCGCTCTCCWGGAGCAATCCTCAGTGAATATCCATGCAGACTYGACAACAGCTGCATCCAGAACAGGTTTGCAAAGAGCCTGGGCTGCGTTCTAAAGTTTGAGACTCAACTCTTGGCCTTTGATACCCTCATGTGATTGTGTTTCTGATCTCTCTCTGTCTCTGTCATCTGTTTGTTCTCTTGCCTGTTTGCCAAACAATAATTACATACATATACATCTCAGTTTTATCTATTATAGCATTAGCGGGTAGCTAGCATTTGTATTTCACGTCGGGACCATGTTCCCAGGAATCTACAAGAGCCATCTGTTATCAAAAAAAGTGTGTTTAAGTTCACAAAGTCAATCAGAGTCGTGCCACTTGCATTTTACTGAATCGTTCTTGTGTTAAAGTTGCTTGAGGCTGTGTTCCTCTGTTTGCAAAGTTATCTGTTGATCTCAAAACCCATCGTTGTGTTAGCAAAGTTGATTTGTGAAGCATAAATATTGTTGCTGGYTGAGCCTTAGCTCCCCCTCAAACTTGCAATTGCACAAGAAGAGTTCTAGAAGCCTCTGTCAACTAGACTTAGAGCTTTTACCTATATCTCTTGCCTGCCTTTATCTTCACAAAGGTATTTGGTGTGTTGTGGTGTTGTGTGTGTGTTTGAGTTCTATAGTTTTGTCGTTGGAGTGCTCTGTTTTCTACCTGCACATCAGCAATTTTCACATGATCTTACTGCCTCTTTCTCTTTCTGAGTCTCCTCAACTTTGGTAGCAGGCTGTTGCAAGGCATGGCAGTATGAGTCTTTACATCTTCCATGACAATCTGGCATATATCATGAATGTTATCTTTTGGTTCTTTACACTCAGCAGCCATTTCTGGTTGCCATCTACATTGACAGTGTGGCCTTCATGCTCACACCTTCTGCCCATGGTTGCTCCATCATTGAACCACACCTGGCCTGTTTGGCCTATTACATGACATGTGAAGTGGCCTGATCCATGGTATATCAGTCCTCTCAAGGTGTACATGGCTTATCCATCTGCCTGCATCAGCCTAATAGACAACTCAGGTTCTGCCATAATCTGATCAACACACTCAAATGCAACAAAGGGTGGTAGCTCATTGCACACTACCTGTATGTTGAGCAGTCTAAAATTGGGACACATGTGACATGTTGCCAAGGCATTTTGCAGAGGGTACTTAAGGGGGCTGGCTGGGGCCAAGAATGAATTCCATCATGCCACCAGCTTCCTTCTGTCCTTTGGCTGTTTCTGCTATCACTGCAGTTTTTTATGTGTTTGTTCAATGAGCACATCTTAACCATATCAGGTGCAAGGAATGCATCTGTTCACAGTTTGTGTTTAATGTGCCTACATTGAACACATATTGAGCAAAGTTTTAGTGGTAGCAGTAGGGGGCCAGACACATGCAATGCAAATTTGAATTTGCCTAGCTTGAACATTTGTATTGCAGACTGTTGACAAAGTCAACCTTTGCATTTGGTTTGCTTAAAATGTGCTCTTTGAACAAACACATCAAAAACCACAGTGTGACAGACAGACCCCTGGGGTTTCTGAGGTAGGCAGCTGCCACTGTGCCTGATTTTCTGTTAGTATCAAAGAAGCAGCCTCCGACTGGAAAGGAGTGGTGTAGATCAGCAGGGTGCAGAGTTTCTGTAGCATACATACAGAGCAGCTGCATTGTTTTGCAATACAAAGACTGATGGTGTAAACAAAGTGGCCCTTGGTATCCCTGCACAAGAAGCTTGGTAGACACCCAGGCTGCCAATGTTGTGAGTATTTTGAGGGTCAAGTACATGCAGCAGTCAGTGTTTTTATCATCAATGCCATGGTTCATTCAATGCGACAGCTTCCAGGTGCATTCATAATGAGGGCAAATAAGCAGAGCAGCCACACAGAGACCCAAAAAAAAAGGCAAAAAGATGCAGCAGCAGCTTGCACAACACATTTGAATAGTGGATTATACAATGTGGCTGCAGTTGTGATCACCATTTGCATGACTTAGTAGACAGTGCGGCCACAGATTGGCAAAGAGGATTATATGACTCATCTTACAATCCCCTCCAAGCCATGGGCTTTTGATACAACTGCATCTGTTTTAGTGAATAATAGTTCAATTTTTGTGATAATAAACTCAAATGTCAATGCAGTCTAACCCTCTAAGTACAAGAAATACTAGGCTTTTGATAAGGTTCATGTGGGTTGAGAAGGAAAGAAGAGCTAGTACTATCTGCTCTAGGGACACAAGAGCTGAAGTTACTTGAGACTGTCAGCTTGAAGCTACCCCAGTTGTATTATACCCAGACTGGAGAAGCTACCTTGGTTGATGCCGTGCTAAAAGTTAGGCAGCTCAACTGAAGTGGCTTCAGAAAGTTATATACCTGTTACACGCAACTGCCAGGACTTTCAGGCAGCACGACCAGGGAGTCTAGGAATCCAGCAGCTTCACATTAATCAAGTATGAGTGCTAGAGTGGCTTGAGGTGTCCTTTGAAACAACAAAGTCCAAGGTTGATGGTGCAGCTGGGTGGCTGAAATAAACTCTGACACAGTGCAAGGAACTGAAGTGGCTTGAGTTCTGAGTCAAAGGGATGACCAGACCAACTGTTTGTATCAAGTGAAAAGGTGCAGGTGACTCAGGACAAGGCAGCTGTACCTATCCAAGCAGCTTGAAATTGGCAACAAGGGCAGGGGACATGGAACAAGGATGCTGTCCACCCTCAATCATCAGTTGGCATCTCACATGGCTTCACCAGAAAGGAAATGGTGATACAAATTTGGTGTCCAGAGGCACGGCCTTTACCAATACGTGGTTCTATTTTTTCTCTATCTTGTGCTTGGACTCTTACTATTGGCAATATGCTTATCTATCACATGTGTCTCTTTTGTCTATTTTTACACAGCTCAAAGTAGTATATATACAAGCTAGCTACTGCTCAAGCGGCATCATTGTATCATTGTTGTTTACCTTTACTTGCATTTATCAGCAAATCTATCCAGTTATCTGCTCATATTTTGCACAGTGTGAACTATTTGCACTTTGGAACTCAGGAACTTGAAAAGTCATAAGGAGTGACTACTGTTATAGGTATCCTCCAACTTCACCCTTTGATCTAGAACTTATTTAGCAAACTCTCTTTGAAAAATAAAGTGCCTTGTTTCTGTTTCAATTTTTCTTTTCCTTTTTTGCTTAAACTTGTCCAAAAATCCCATTAAAACTCCCTTAAAATACCTTTTACATTCTTTACTTGTATTATTAGTCTTTTAACCAATGTGATTTCAAACCAATATGGTATATTTGGTCTTACAAAGTAAGCTTGGTTTGTACCTTTGACTTGGACATCCAAGCACAACTTGAGTGATCCGAGTTTCTGGCAACTCGGATCACAAAGACCTCATGGCCTGAGACTTATTTCTAAGTCTGATCAAGCAGTGCTGTTAGCTTCCTGTCCAAGCTTCGCTCTCCTTCTAGTTCTATTTCAGGAACCTTCTGTTCCTTTCCTTCTCTTTCTTTATCTTTCATTTCGTTTCTAGTAGAATACCGGTGTAAAGGTATTTAAAGGACTTGTAGATAGTTGCAATAGACAAGTTTTTACTTTTCATCAACACTTCTAGCTTTGCATACTGCTTCACGCTATGCATAATTTGCCAGTTAATGTGTCACACTAACTCGTGAATTTGCCAGAATAGTTAGTGATCATTAAGAACCATTTGTTCTCTCAATAACTTGCATCTGATTACTTGAATATCCAACTTCTCTAACCCATAAGACCCATGTATTCAAGAGAATACACCAATGCTAAGCCCGTCCAACAACTAAGCTTAACAACTACTTGGGACTTGGAATCTCACTAGGTGTACATCAGGGTACTCTAGTCTTTTGTGGAAGTTAACTAAGAGAGAACCCGGATACCCCGTATTCTTAATTCACTCCATAGCCCCCACTTACTTGCACTTTGACTTTGTGCAGCCTTACTCTTGCACTGCTTGACTACACATGTCCTGGGCATAGGTTGTGTTTAGGTTGGTTTTGTGTGTGTGTTCTGAGCTCAGCAGCACCAATCTCATCACCGTCAACCAATGCATATCAGCCCAGTACTCCACTCAATCAGCCAATAGTTTTCCCATCTTTCAGTCCATCTCAACCCATTCTACTGTCTCCTCAATCAAAATTTTGAATTATTTTCCAGTTCAGTTGTTTGGTCATCCCTTCCGAACCTCACTTTGGGCCACCCACCCAACCAACCTTACCCATTCAACCAACCTTCAATAGATCCAGAGTTAAATCCCACACTTTAACTCAATTGCAATTGCAATCTCAGTGGTCATTCCTCCCCTCAAACCCCTACTACAACTACGGTTGTGTGGATCCCAGTCATTCTCCCCAAGAGGGTTTTTGAGGAGGGAGTTGCTTTCTTTTGTTCCTCACATCACTAGGGCCTCTCTCACTCAGCTGAATGGTGTGTTGCCCATTTTATGTGTTCCACTATGCTTTGATTCCTTGTGTTTCACTGTGCCTCTCTTACTGTATGCATGTGTCTTCTCCGCCAGAGCTTTCCAGATTGGTTTATTTAGAGCACCTTCTCAACTGTGTCCTTAATGCACTCAGCTGATGTCATTTTGTTGTATATATTAGGGCCCTGAAAGCCTCAATGTAGATATATTTATTTATATGATGACCTCATTCTCAGGCACTGGCTGGCCATGAAGCAGCTGCACACTTGCACAAGTACATACTATCCTCAATCAGAGGTCCATAAATGATCAGAGGTTCATATATGTCACATGTGATGGTGACCAAGCTTTCATTGTCTGCTGTTTGTAGATTGATGGTGCTAGCAAAGAGCTCTGAGCAACAAGAACCTGAGAATTTACAAGTTCCAAGGCCTACGGACTCAGGTTGTTGTAAGGTGCAGCATGCACCAAGCTTTTCTTGCATATAAGAACCAGTGACTATGGAAAATAACTTCCTCTTGCTAACCTTGTGCCTCCCTTAGATCTCATTTCCCCTCCCTCATCTAATTATATAAGTATGTGAATGAGAACTCCAAGTAGACATTTAGTAAAAGGCCTCAGAACTGCCATGTGCTAGCACTGGCTCATAACCCCCAAGTCCAAAATTGGGAATCACAATCATTTATTCTAGTTTCTGACATGCCATTGCGTGGCATGTGTAATGAAAGCCTGAACACCTCCTGCAAAAAGGAGACAGGATGTTCTGCAAAAAAGTCGATATTTTGAGTTTATCCCTCTCTAGAAACACTTGTTATCAATTCTGAAGCCAGAAATCCAAGGGCAAGTATGTGTTTTGCAAAATATACAAACCTTTGATCGAGGATAGTATCCCTGCAATGACATCTAAACTGATACCAAACGGGAAAATTTGGTGGCAAGACACATGCTACAATGAGTTGGCGCCTGATACTATAGTATGCAACAGGCTGTTGCATGGCCACAAGGGGGAGGGGGTGGGCTAGCAAATTGTCAAAGTCTTAGCAATTTTGGTAGAAACCATCCACTGAGGCAGCACTAGCCCATCAATGAGGTCAAGACCCTATTTAGGATTGGCCAGGTTCACCGTCATCATTAACTGTGTCAACAACAAGTGTTTCAACTCTTCACCTCAAGGCCTACAATGCTTTACTATTGTTGGAGTGGAGTTGCAAAAAAATTTGTTGACTGATGTTTATCTTGTTGCTCACTAAACTGTGCATTCTAAGAATCTACACAATCGTTTATGTACTTCTTTCAAAGGGGTTCTGCAAGGCCTTTTGCTAAAGCATCTACTTTTGAGTGAGCCAGATGGATGCCAGTGAAAAAGGTCCCCAAAGGCAGGGAGTTGCAAAATCGGATGTCAGAAAATGTCAGAAAATGTCATGGAATCTGACAGAATGTCATGTATGGTTCACACATTGTGATGCTACTCTCAGTTTGCTGATTGTAGCGGTGCTGCAGTGCGCCAGTCCCTGACTCCGACATTTTCACCAGTGCAGGACCGTTTTTCATCATCATTGCTACTGGTCAGATATCCTCAGCTTGTTCCCTCATCGTACTTCAAAAATTTGATACTATTTAGAAGGTGAGTCCATCCAAGGAATAATGATACAGTATGAGACTTTGACCCATGCTACGCACACTTTGAACATGGACCTTGAACCATAGTAGTCCATGCCAATTGACTCCACCCATGCAGAACCTGGCTTTCGCTTTCCGTTCCATGTCTCACCAGCATTTTGGCACTTGCTTTGACTGTGGTCGCATGGAATAGACTCAATTGGGGTGATATTGCACACATAAAATATTGTATCGGGACTGTACTGCAGGGATAAAGGTAATAGTAGCTGCACCAATGGATGTGAACCAAAAAGCCCAGATATTATTTCCAGATATCCTTGCGAAATTCTCTGGCAGCATCCATTCCAGCAGAAAGGTAGCTAAGTAGTGGCTTGGGGAGTTCTGGTATGGGAGGAAGAGCTACATGGCCTTCCAGGCAGCACCCGTTGAAACAGGGGGATTGCATACTCCCTTTCGATGTTACTGCTATCTGGAAGATTTGGGGAAATCGCCAACGCACCAGCAATCAATGCATTGCGCATTGAGTATGGAATCGGGTGGACTGCCAGCTTCCAGCCAGAGTATGCAGTGGCTCAGTCGAGGGCGAGCGCAGACAGTGACCCCGAGCAAGAGCAAATAGAAAACAGTCAAAGACAAAAGAGAGGAATGGCTCGCTCACCCGGAGCTACATCACCGGTGTGGGCATCATGACCGCCGAATGTCCAAAGATCTGTCCAGTGCGGTTGCACTAACAGGACAAATTGGACTTTTCGGCTGTCACATGATTCACCAGATGACTGTAAAAAATGAGCTGCTGGCTGGGAGCAGAAAGGCTCGGGAAGAACAGCAACAAATTAAGACTATTCTCAGACGGTCATTCATAGCGACCCGCCTGGTGGTCCCGATGGATTTTGTGACTTAAAAGCTCAAAGGTTGGAACGAAAGCGCCCGAGAAAATTCAAAGGTCGACATACAGGCGCTGATGTCCAAAGCCACAAGTCCGACTTTGAAAATGATCTTGCCCATATCTTGACATTCCTCCTTTCATATCTGTATGTCAGTACTTGTGTCGTAAGGTGTTGACTAATAGACCTGCTCCTACGTACTCTGCACTCTCTCTTATCCAGTCACTCATCACCGACCTCCGTCCTTTGAACACGTTATAATTACGACCTCGACCCGAAAGACCCGTCGCTACGTCCACAAAGCAAGGCAAAAGGCTTTGTCACCGATGTTTGCCGGGAGCCGTCACCATCTTAATTGTATCGACACCATTTTGGAAGGACCGCTTCCGCTTTTGGGTATAGGGAAGCGAATAGGCTGGAAACCCCCGGCGACTATACGAGCCGAGAGACTAATTTTCTGTGTCGGGCGCTCACTGGAGCGTACGAATACTTCTTGACGAATCGGCCTCATTATCATTGCCAGCGCGCATATGTTTCGTGATGTTTGGGGTCGTCTAGGATCTATAAAAGATGGGATGGAACGAGCATTCAGTCCTCAGCACTCTTCAGCCTTTCGACGAGTTTCCAGCTAATCAGCCTTTCTTCTCCATTAACACCACCCCCACCCCACCTTTACCTAACCACCATGCTTGTTCGCATCTTCTCCCTCGTCGCCGCCTCCTCCCTCTCCCTCCTCGCCGCTGCTGCCCCTGGTGGTAAGGAAAACGGTGGACACAACGATGTCAGCCAATGCAACAATGGCGAGGTTTACTGCTGCAACCAAACTCAAGAGGCCGAATCTGTCGACAAGCGCACTAGTCTTATCCTCGAGCTTGTCGGTGTTGATGCCAGCAACCTCCAAGGCCTTGTTGGATCCAACTGTTCCCTGCTTGATGTTCTTTCCATTGGGAGTGGTGGAAGCTGGGGAGTTGTTCTCTCGAATCTTCATTTAGGATTCGAGGAGCTGATGTTGGTTTTTCAATCTGTAACTCGGCTCAGCAAGTGTGTTGCCAGAAGAAGTTCCACAGTACGACGCGTTTCTTCCCCTCGAGATCTATCTTGAATGAAATGTTAATTGTGAGCTAACTTTGTCCCTTTTTTCTAGATGGTCTCATCGTTATCGGTTGCTCACCTATCGACCTTTCTGTCTGAGACACTCGAGCTCGCGTGAAGCACTGGCAGTATATTAGTAGATCGGTGCTCTCGTCCCTTGACTTCAGATAAAATTTAGATTACGAAACAATGACTTTGATGACGCTCTGCATACATTCCGTTCACTGAGTCGTTCGGCTTTACCACAACCACATAACTACGTTGGTCAGTCGTGTTGTTCATGCATATTTCGACGTTTCAAGTCGAATCAGCGCGGCCTAACGGTCTATTACGGCTATATTTAGAATTGTTTGCCGACCTCAACATGAGCCAACCAGATGCGGCAGGTCCCATATCTTACTCCCCAAGTTTTTCTCAAATTCTCCGTAGCCTGCAAGGAGGCAATGATCAACTTCAGCAGTTGGCAGCAGGTATAGATGGGACTTCATTCCCAATACTATCCTCCCACTCGGCCAAGCGCAGCTCTGACCCAGTCACCATCTGCCTCCAAATCGTTGACTCATCCTCATAGTCTCGAGTCAACTCAATAGTTCATCCAAAAGAGTCGAAATGGGAGACACTCGAACTTCAGTGGCCGGCTCTTGGCCGTCTGGGGTAACCACGGATGCTTTACGCTTTCCAGTAGCCAAACAGAGCCTTCTGTTCAGGGCCACCGACGTCGACGGTAGGGGTGCTTATCATGAGATGAGCAAACGCGGAGCTTGGTCAGTCTCTGTGTGAGTGATGCTCGGACAAATAGCTTTCAGAAAACCTCGTATTGCAAGCTCGAAATTTGACATGGGACGACTGAACAGGAAACGTGCTCAAGGAAGCTGAATGGCGCTGTTTACCAAGGAGTCAAAATGTAGGTTTGGGTGATACAAATACGAGTGATATGCTCACCTAGCTGCAGACACGACCTGGTCGACCAACGATTCAGTCGGAGGTGCATCCGCTGCAGGGCATTCCAAGCCCTGACGCTTCATCATTCTCATAGGTTCCGGTATTGAGCGGGCACTGAAGGTATCCGATCTCGCGAATCTGAAGCTCCTACGACGCGAACCAGCTTGGTCTCCAAAGCATCTCTGTGAAATAAAGGTGGATCAGAATGGACTTGTACGCAGGTGAAGGTGATGTCAGAGGAGAGGACTGTACCTTGAACAGCTCGAACTCCCTGTTGAAGAGGGGAACAACGGTTTCCTCGTCGAACAGCCCAAAGAATTCCGCCCTCGCACCAGCGTTGACACCCAAGCCGGCCAAGATCTCGAAGCAACCTCCGAAGCTAGCACCCGTGCTGGGAGTAACGCTGACACCAGAACGCGWGCCRGAGGCGGCAGCCTGTCGCATYGCGATGGCTCGTCCGACGACGCGGTTCGGGGAAGAAGAATCAGCGAATTCACGAATGTTCCCGATTGCATTTTTGCGAGAGCTTGTACGGTTCACAGTGACTGCAGCCTCTGCTCGACCTTCGAGGCTGAGCCTCATAGCCGCGGATGCGTCCAACTCCAGGAAAACGGTGGCATCAGCGACACCTCCCAGAGCTTCGATACCGAGGTTAAGACTGGGAATTAGGTGCGCCTCGAGGGTCCCGGTAGCTTGGAGGGAGGGGCTAACGGACAGCTTCAGTGCTGAATAATAAAAGATTGGTCAGTTAAACCCCGATGCAAGTAAATTATGCGTACGGGTATCTTCGAGCTTGAATGACCCTCCCTGAGCCTGCGCCTCATCACTGCTCGGGGGGAACACAAGCGAAGCCTTCTCGATTTTGTAGTTGATTCCAGCACTGACGTCGGCGTTAACATCGAGATCGGCATTGGCTTGCACATCAACCTGGAACGATGGTCCAGTTGTCAAGATACGCATGAGTCTGAAACTTCGAAGAAAGTCGTACCCTGGGAAGTCGAGTCCGGGAATGCCGATCTGGAAGACGTTAATCTTCCCCGAGTCGATCGAGCCCTTAAGTCCGCCAGTCAGATTGACAGCACCGTTAAGAGCAGCGTTGAGAGCTCATCATACCGTCAGTGTAACTGTCAGAAGAGAAGAACTGGAAACTTACTGGCAGTGATGGCGAAATCATCAATCTTGGGTGGGACGATTGTCCCCTCCGCTGCAACACCGATAGCTGCTACAGCATGCGCCTTGGCGGAAACGTCTAGCTTAAGACGAGCTTCCAATGGGGGACACGAAAGCTCCTGGTAAAGTACGTTGAACGTCTTGTCGACTATGAGTGGTGGAAGAGTGATGGATTCATCAAGACTGAGATCGTTGAGTTGTTTAACAGCTGATCAGCAAGACTCAGTTAGCATCCAATCAGACGACACTATAGCAAGACCCACCTGAAATTGCTTTCTTGATAAATCCAAACTGTCGCTTTTCTCGGGCACCGAGGGAAGGAGGTACAGATGCCGCCACGCCGGGAACATTGGCTGCTTGAATGGTGAAGCTGACGGTGCCAATTCTGCAGAGATGTCAGTCATCCGAGCTCTCGAATCGACAGGATAGAAAAAGGCATACTGCGAAGTGTCTGCAGACCCGAAATCGGTATCGATATGCAGGGCCTTCACTTCAGGCTGCACCACACCTCGCCTCACTAGCTGCCTGGCGATGTTTTCGGGAATTGACTGGTCTTCTGGAACCCATGCTCGAGATATATGAGCGAACGCGTTTTGGCCACACTGAATTTTGGAATGTCTGAGTTCACCACTAAAGAATGATTAACGAATTGAAAGGCATACCCTCTCTGGAAGCCTAGCAATCTTCCCTACGGCACCGATGCTCTGATAGAGATGGTCACATTCCGATTCCCCGCCAGTGCAGACTAGCCAAATATCTTGAGAAAGTGCGTCTTTCTGACAGTCCAAAATCTCCCATCCTGCCGCGGTTGTGATGTCAGTACTGGAATCAGTGGAGCCCGTCTGTGGTTCGGTGATTCCGATCAGCAGGTGGAATATGTAACGAAGACCACAGAACGCGTACGATTTGCAGCGTCCCAGAGGCCGAGCCTGATGACGATGGTAGATCTGAGGCAAACTCGTCAGTGACTAGTGACATGCTATTCTTAGAAAAGCAATGTGCCACAACTCACCATAAAAGCAGACACCCGAAAGGCAAGGTTTGCTCCAATCGTTTAGTTGGCCATAAACGGCTCCAAAGAGAATGAAAGTGGAATGGATCATAGTGCCGAAAACGAAGGAATTCGAAAAAAGAACGACGGAGCAGACCTTCCGGGGTCAAAAAAAAAGGGAGAAATTCAAAAAGAAAAGCGACGGGGACTAGATGCCCAGCGTCAATGAAGGAGAACGAAGGTCGAAAATGATATCAACTTCAAAATCTCGACACTTAAATATTCCCCGTTGCTGAGAGAGCGCACTGTTGAAATGCATGGAACGTCACGGCCTCGCGTTCAGCGCGCTAAGCAAGATGAGTGATGGCAGTGGTCGCCACGAAAGACGAAGGACGGGTTCCCTCGCTTGACCACACTGACAAGACTCCATATGGTCTTCCTGATGATTCATCTGGTGGTTGAACGCTGGAAGCAGGGAAGCACGCTGGCCAGCACTGGACAGTGATCCTCCTTGGTTTCGAACAAGTGGTCCGACGTCGATCACCGAAAACAGTTTCCCAGCTGAACATGGGTCTGGGAAAGCGATATGTATCAGTTGCTGTGTGTGTACAACGGCAATATAATTACATTCATGTAGGCGTCCACATTGTGTCCACATAAGTACGTACCTTCCAAAACGAAGTTTATAATCGTGATCATTGACTCGCTTCAATCCGCTTTCCCATCGAGGTCTGTTGAGTCCGACTGTAGTAATGGAGGCAAATCTGACACGCTCGAAGTAGCCAATGGACCAATCCCAGGAGGGTTTGCGAAAGGGACGAGGAAGGAAACGGGCGTCTATCGAACATGTATCTGTTGATGGCTTTGTGCGTGTGTGGTCGCGTCATCATAGGGACGCTTGACAGTTGCTTCTGTGGGCTCAAAGGATGGCAAGTTCTTGGCATATTTCTGCTCAAAGATTCGCTGGGAAAATCGGCAATATCTCACCTCGTCCTTTGCGACGTATTCAAGCGTCTGGGACAACTCTTCTTCCCGCAAATCAGCGGACCAACCAGTATTTACGGGATCCCGTGGGGTCTAGTCTTTACTCCATTCCGCTAGATCTGGACGTACACAAGCGTTTGATTTCTGTTCGCATCAAGGCGAGGGTTCTAACGACGGGGTATCGAAAAGGATAGGACGGATTCAAACTGCTTGACACTGACAAACGCAGATTGTCAGGTTCCACCGCAACACATACCGAAAGAAGATAAGAAACGCACCTTGCGGCCAGTACCACCGAATCGACGAGCGACTGCAAAGGTGGAAGGTTCAAAGATGGGCACACGAGACGCTTGCTCAACGTAACGGGCTCAGCAATAGAACGGGGAGAGGGATAGGAATCCAAAGGACTGAACTCGCGACGTTTGGTCTGGGCACTAAAGTATTTCTGAAAAGGATGTGCGTTAGGATAAGCAGTCAGGCGGACCGACAGCGAATGGGAAATCACCTTGTATAGCTCCCAATCCCTGCTGAACAGGGCGTACTTGACACTCTGATCAAACAGATTGAAGAATTTGGCGCTAGCACCAACATTGACGTCCAACTCGGCCCCGATGTCAAAGCATCCTCCAAAGCTAGCACTTCCAGTGGCAGTAGCGCGAGGTGCGACGTCAAGGGGCGTAGGGGCACGAATTTCGAGAGCCGGTGTGACCACCGCACCGATAGGAGCAAGCTCATCGAGTTCACGAGTCTCTTCACGGCCGATGATAATCTCACCCTGAGCCTGGCCTTGCAACGCCAAGTTCATCTGGGCGGACGCGTCAACGTTGAGGAATACTGAGGCTGAGGCAGCGCCAGAAAGTGCGTTGACACTCATATTCAGACTAGGAATGAGATGGGCTTCGACTCTGCCGTTAGCGCTGACGGACGGTACAGCAGATAACTTCAAAGCTAGATGTCACAGGAATTCGTCAGTCACTTTATGTCGTGCGAGAGAGTCCGGTTGAACATACGGGTGTCAACGAACTTGAAGGTTCCACCGTTCTTGATGGCATGCTTGCTGGTAGGCGGGTATACCATCGAGGCCTCCTCAATGGCATAGTTGAGTCCGACGGTAACATCGGCGTTGATATCAACACTGGCGGAAGCAGAGGCGTCGATGCGGAAGGTTGGTCCAATTGTGAGAATTCTAATGGGACCGGTGTCAGAGCATGGATCAACTGAGGAATAGATCATCGTGCACACCCTGGGAAGGAGAGACCGGGAACACTGATTTCATACAACTTCACATTTCCGGTGCTGATTGATCCTGTGAGACCACCGTTCAGGCTCAAAGCGCCGTTGAGATTTGCGTTGAGCGCTAATGCATGCAAGTGAGTACGGGAATGGCTTGATCGAATGTGATAGTATACTAAGGCCGCGTATTCATTGCGTTGTATCCATACTGACAACTCCTTTACGAAACTAGTCAACTCCAGGAACCAGTGTGTGGGATCCGGAGATACACCGAATGCTGCAAGACGAGATGCTGCCGAGAAAGCATTGCAATTCCTTTTCGCTCAGTATCCAGAGAGCTTGGGTGCCTATCGAGGCTAGGGGAACACCGATGATGGTAGTACGAGTAAAGGCTGAAACGCCAGCCAGGATGTATCAGTTTTGATAGTAAAGATGATTTACGAATAACAAGAGGCGCCCTGCTTGGCTCCGGTTTTGGTTCGATTCCTCATCCATTGAGTCGTTATATAAACTCTTGCGATGTGGGGCATACAGGTCATACAACAGTCAAATTCAAGCATAGAGATGGTTAGAGAAGGACAACGCCACCATACTTCAGAGCAAATGTAGTCTGATGCAGATTACCGTCCAGATTTTCTTGACCATTCGACTGTTTTACATCAATTTCCATGTAAGAGAAAATGGCTCCAATATCTGGTCTTCTCCTAGCCCCGAAATTCTACTTGCAGAATCGCCCAAGTTGAACATCAGAAAGGTGATATAGAGAGAATAAGAGCAATCAAGTCAAAAATAGCCATTCCGCCATCCAATGACTACTCATCGTAGACTGAACGACATATAATGGGCTGACAGAGTGCCGATGAAGTGGCACCCTATCTTCAGCGTAGCTAAATTGCAGGCTGAGTTCACTCCCCCCCAACAAAGTAAGGCCGGAAATGACGTATTCCAGGAAGGGCAATTGTATGTCAAACTTCACCGCAGAGCTACCCGGCCTCTTCTTCTGGGGACGAACTGGCATCGAATGCCCTGAATTGGGCGCCTGCCTGGTGCACGCAGCCATCAACAAATACAAACAGCCTCGCACAACGTGTTTTCGGCACCTTCTAAATTACCTCATCCACCGAACCCTCATGTGGTGCTCTCTTTGCCTTAGAGCCTGGTGGTGGACACCCAGATCAACGGATTCAGCTAACTCCACCATCTCCAGCGACTCGAGTCGAAACAACGAGAGATCTCACTTATTAGTGCACGACCAATCGACCAATTACTACACGACAAACGACTATTCCGTGAATGATTCGACAATTTACCATCAAGAGGGTAATCAAGGATTCATATACAACGGTGACTTCTTTGGGGACTTTTTTGACACTGCCAGTGCTACCCCTCAGTCGCCTACGGGTATCCAGTGCTACATTCCAGCAGTGGCGAACGAAGAAACTGGAGGTCGTCATGAAGGTCACGCTCAAGGTGAACCCATCCCGGAGACGCCGCAAACACCAGGGACACCATGGTACAGTGAGTAATGTTTTGTCTCTCACTGTGTAGTATGTATCACCAATTGACGAGCGCTGCGTGAACCTTCCCTACACTGGAGGTATCCGTGGAGGCAATGATGCCGATGACCAGTTGCTGGAGACGCCACGGGTGACGCCACATACCATTGCAACAGGCCAAGAGCAGGGTTCCGTAGAAACCGTCCAGACTGCCGATAATGGCAAGCGTTATCCCGCCTTGATTGCTGAAGATGTTGCACTCGTTCACTCAAACTCAGGAGACGATCCCCGATCTTGGAAAAATGAACGTATGGTCACCCCAAAAAGGAGCAGTAGTGAGTAGTTGCTGGGCTTTGATCTTTCTGTCGTTTTATTTATGTACTCCTTCATTGACGCTAATTGTATTTGTTCGGCACTGGAGATTCTCTTGGAGGCTACAGTGTCGACAATGGGTTATCGGAGACGGTGCAAACCCGTGGAACAGAGCATGAGAGGAAACCTGTCCAGAGCAACACTACTCAGGCTGGCGAGCATACCAGTACCGCCGTCTCCAGTGATGGAGACGGTATCCTTAGTCCCTCAAGTCCAGCAGATGATCATCAATCTCGGGAAGGCGGACGTATTCCAGTTATGCCAATTAATCGCAGTTACGCTTCATCGCGTGCGCATTCTCCATCTCATTCACTTTCCTCTCGGCATGGTAACTTGAAGACTACATCTTCGCTTCCTGCATTTGCTCAATCCGTCCTAGGATCTCGTTCATCGGATAATGTCACACCTTACAACTCAAAAACAACATCTCAGCACGGCGCCTCTGCTGAGCGGCTCCCCACGGTGTATCAAGACAAATACAATCCCAGAACGGAACTCGAACGTCCTCTGACCATTCTGCGGGAATTTGGCCACCCTCGAAGTCAAAGATCTCGGGGCTAAACGGCCGAAGGGGGGAAGAGAATGGTTGTTCAAGGCTTTGGTATCAGGTACCGCGAATTTCTTTGCGCTAGTAGTCAACTATGACGTGTTTTAATGGCCAGACCAGGCACTTGGTTTTAGGATCCGGAGACACACCAAGTGCTGCAAGACGAGTTCCTGCCGAGAGAGCGTTGAAATGCCTCAGCGTTGAATAYGCAGAGAGCTTACATGCCTAGAGGTGCCTCGCTTAGCTCCGGCTTTGTTTAATTCCTCATTCATTGAATCATTATTTAAAATCTTGCGATGTGGCGGGCACCACAAACTCCAATGGAGGCAGATCGGAACTTCTGGAAGAGTCGTAGACGAGCTTCCATAGTCCCTTTCCTCTGATCTTTGCATACACTGGTACTAGGGAGCAAGTTACACGTCCGAGTCAAAGGATTGCTGATAAACGACCTAGGGATGCTGGCTCCAGACCGTCCTTCAAGAACCTGGGTCCCACCTCGTACTAGCATGCAGTTCTAATTACGCTATCGGACAAAAGAATGTAGAGCCAGGGTCCTCTCTGGGCATGCCAGTGTGTGTATTTCCATGCAAGCAATTGCCCCGAGGAGAACATGTCTTGAAGCACTCCGTCGACGGAAATGACATCCACAGCATCATACGATCTCCCAATCGCACACACATAGCCGTTTCTCCCGTGCATCAACTTCTCTACTGAAGCATAGGCATTGAGAGGGGCACCAATGTGGAATGGCCCACAATACGCACATGAGGCTTCCTCGTCAGACCAAATGGCTTCCACTGTCTCCTCTAGCAGGCGACCAATATTGATGCTCGCTGGAGCCACCGGCGGCACAGGTTTGATGCCAACAGGGAAGGCAGGTTCTATGTCGCAGGTAGTAGAGCATGACTAGATGAAGGCTGGCGCATAATCCTGAGTGCGTCCACATGTGTAGTTAGGGATGAGGATGGGAGGACATAGTCTGACCGAGGAAAACCTTTGCCTGAAAGGATGACATGTTGCCGGGACTACTGTTTTCCGAGGACGTGTCATTGCTGATGACGAGTGAGGTTGAGGTTAGAGAACAGTTGGTTCATAATACAGCGACCACGACATGACACTTTGCCATCGGATGACCGAAGAGGCACTCTATCTTCATTTCGGGCTTAACGTTTGGACGTTGCGAATGATGTGACAGCAGGAGGCACAGGAGGCCCATGTAATGCCGAATCGCAAACTCCAATATGCAGGAGACAGTTTATTTCGACACCCAACACCAATGCGGCCGAGTTATTTGACTACGGAGGCGATATGCAATAGTCAGATGTCCGAAAGAGCCAGCGTGACTACGTACAGTTGATTAATAAATACGGGAATTCGACGGGACGAAATGAGGCCTTTGTATACCAACAGAATACCAGGATAATCATACCTTCACAGCCTTTAACTCCTCAGATCGAAGATCGGACGATAGCACAGACATCGCGTCGTCCACCTCCACTGTAAATGCTGCAACAAATCACGAGATTTAGGCCTTCCCGACCCAAGGTCCGCCCCGTCCAGGGGCACAGTGCGAGATACCGTCTCAAACGACAGGCACCATTTTTCTTTCAGAAATCGACTAGTAGTTGAGCGCCTAGAGCGGCCGGAAAGCAGGAACGGTCGCGGCGCACCAGCATGTCTAACGTGTCCGAGTGAACTGTGGTGCCACTGGGGTGGGTGGTGATCAAGATTCATCATTATTAGCAGGGAGATGTAAAGCAGCAGTAGAAGCAACGTGATGGTCGCGCTGTCCCCCAAAGCAGCAGATCACCACGATAGACAAACTTGGGCGCAGGAAAGGATGGTGATTCGAATGAAGATTTTCTCTGAGGGTCGGCACCCTCGAGCCTGAGTGGGTCACCACTGAGAGTATAGTCTGTAAAATTCGGCCAGAGAAAGATTGGGAATGCGCGACAGTCTCGTCGACATCCCCACGGTATAATGTAACCCATTCATGAAAAACCTCGTGTTTGACACACCATTGAGCAAGTTGGAGAGCTGTACACGAAACATGGCATCGTATTTAATCTGCCAATGACATCGCGAAGGTTATGTGAAACTGTGAAAAGGATAAGCCAAAGTATGAGATGAAGGAATGGAAAATTTCACGAACCGAGGGTGTAGGTTGTTTGACACGTTTAGGCGTGTGCAAGCGGCAACTACCATTTGCATAATCCCCGACTGTAATGTCACAACGCGTTGTGATATGCCGGTTATATCACCCCCTTTCTCTTGGACGATTATGCACGTGTCTTCACTTTCGAGCCTCCCCGATTGCTCCTATCCGACAGATAAGGACAAATTGGCCTCAATGCTGGGTGAATACAGTCTATGGTATTCACATCTAACTCGTGGTTCTGAGCATGAGGTACTGTAGCGAACTGTACGGAGACAACGCGTAACGCTGTCAGCGACGTCTTCGGTTGCCTATCTCCTAACTCACTCGGCCAATTTTTCGTCTTAAAAGGGAAACTCTGCGGCCCTAGTGGCGTTCCGCCTTTCAAATCAGGAAGGTATACCGCTACCCGACCGGCGGGTTGCCTAAATACGCGACCAAACAAATATTAAAAGCGGAAAAGTCACATCTGCGCGATCTATCCCCTAAACTTTGCTCACCCTGCAAGCCTCACCGGTTCCATGGCTCGCAACGTGAATTTCATTCATCGCGTCAGAGCACGCTTGAACCTGCTGTCGAACCCTCAATGAAGAATGCCTAATCCGCCGTGGTTGTCGAGTCGAGAGACGGATTAGCGCTCGATCTCGAACCTTTATAAACCTCTAACCGGAAGCCTGACCTCGGAGCGCCCCCCTCTGCACGCGGACCACTCTCGTAGGCCTCGTCAGAAGTGCCTGTTTACAATGGGGACCTCAAGGAAAATGGTCGCGTTAGTCCCTCTTGCATGACTCTTGAACTCCTTGGGCTGACATTCTCGCAGGGTTTTGGGAGATGCTGGGGTGGGGAAGTCCTCGGTACGCATTCGTGATTTCTCAGCACAATCTCCTAACCTGATAGAGGTTTATTCCAGTTCATTAACGCTGTCGTAGGCAAGGCTGTTGCCCAAGTCAGCTCCGAAACGTGTTCTTGCACCACGGACGTCACGAGGTTTGACTACGAGCTAAGCGACGGCTTGGTCGTTTCGCTTGTGGATACACCTGGATTCGACGGCTACGAGAAGGACTCTAAGGACGAGAAGACCCATGAGCAGATTCTACGGATGCTGTCTGACTTTCTCGACGCACAGTAAGCAGTCCCTGCCCTCAGATGTAACCCAACTGACCCATTGTGAAGGCCAGAGAAGGCGAAATACTTTGATGGCATCGTCCTTCTCCACGCCATCACCAGGCCTATTTCCTCGCCGAAAAGTCCAAGGAAGTTCATGAGGGCATTCAAACGGCTCTGTGGTGACGACCAACTGAAGAACGTTTTCGTAGTCACTACCCGATGGGACGAGTATTACGAGGGGGAAGCCCTTGATGAAGCTGAAGCTGCAGAACAATTACTTTTGGAATCCCCAGGATTTGTGAAGGATCTCGGCGATGTTCAGTTCTTTCGCACCGGCCATTTCGATGACGATCTCCCCCAACCTCTTGGGGATCCATACCAGTCACCACTCACCATCGTGGAACAGTTGCTCTTTCCCGAGGCCAACGAGGCGGATATCGAGGTGCAGGAGCTCGAGTGGGATGCGGACGAAGAACGTGATGTTGGCGAGGAGCAAGAGTTTGAAGGGGAGGCGGACGAAGAACATTTTAACCCAGAGCAGGAGTTTGAATGGGACGCGGACGAAGAACACGAGGCTGGCTTCGATCATGACGGAGTGGATGCTCAGGAACAGCCGGTCGAAGGAAGGGAGGTGCATGAATCCTACAACACCAACCCCCTAGTCTTACCGAACGAACCCGAGACCCCGAAGCAGGATCTGGGTGGATCCACAGAGGACACTTGGAAGGTCCTCAAGGACCTGCGATCTGCGACGAACGACGCCCACTCTCGTAGGCCTCGTCAGAAGGGCCTGTTTACTATGGGGACTACAAGAAAAACGGTCGCGTTCGTCGTCTTGCACGACTCTGGAACTTTTTTGGCTGACATTCTCGCAGGGTTGTGGGAGATACTGGGGTGGGGAAGTCCTCGGTACGCATTCGTGATTTCTCAGTACAATTTCCTGACCTGATAGAGGTTTATTCTAGTTCATTAACGCTGTCGTAGGCAAGGCTGTTGCCCAAGTCAGCTCCGAAGCGTGTTCTTGCACCACGGCCGTCACAGGGTTTGACTACGAGCTAAGCGACGGCTTGGTCGTTTCGCTTGTGGATACACCTGGATTCGACGGCTACGAGAAGGACTCTAAGGACGAGAAGACCCATGAGCAGATTCTACGGATGCTGTCTGACTTTCTCGACGCACAGTAAGCAGTCCCTGCCCTCAGATGTAACCCAACTAACCCATTTTGAAGGCCAGAGAAGGCGCAACGCTTTGATGGCATCGTCTTTCTCAACGCCATCACCAGGCCTATTTCCTCGCCGAAAAGTCCAAGGAAGTTCATGAGGGCATTCAAACGGCTCTGTGGTGACGACCAATTGAAGAATGTTTTCGTAGTCACTACCCGATGGGACGAGTATTACGAGGGGGAAGCCCTTGATGAAGCTGAAGCTGCAGAACAATCACTTTTGGAATCCCCGGGATTTGTGAAGGATCTCGGCGATGTTCAGTTCTTTCGCACCGGCCATTTCGATGACGATCTCCCCCAACCTCTTGGGGATCCATACCAGTCACCACTCACCATCGTGGAACAGTTGCTCTTTCCCGAGCCCAAAGAGGCGGATATCGAGGTGCAGGGGCTCGGGTGGGATGCGGACGAAGAACGTGATGTTGGCGAGGAGCAAGAGTTTGAAGGGGAGGCGGACGAAGAACATGTTGTTAACTCAGAGCAGGAGTTTGAATGGGACGCGGACGAAGAACACGAGGCTGGCTTCGATCATGACGGAGTGGATGCTCAGGAACAGCCGGTCGAAGGAAGGGAGGTGCATGAATCCTGCGACACCAACCCCCTAGTCTTACCGAACGAACCCGAGACCCCGAAGCAGGATCTGGGTGGATCCACAGAGGACATCCGGAAGGCACTCGAGGACCTGCGATCTGCGACGAACGACGCGAAGTCAGAAACCSTTTCCCAGCATCGTGAAGCACTCGAACTTCAACCATCCCCTCATCCCCATCGCTCACTTGCACTCAACGATTTCGGCAACGCACTCCTGGATCGTCATCGGCGCACGGGACAATTGGCTGACCTCGAGGAGGCCATTTCCCTGCATCGTGAAGCACTCGAACTGCGACCATCCCCTCATCCCGATCGCTCACTTTCACTCAACAATCTCGGCCTTGCACTCCAGGATCGTTATCAGCGCACAGAAACCATGGCCGACCTTGAGGAGGCCATTTCCCTGCATCGTGAAGCACTCGAACTTCGACCACCCTCTCATCCCAATCGCTCAGTTGCCCTTGACTCGGCGAGAACCTTCTGATACCTCTCCAGTTGATGTACGGGAAGAGCCAAACACTCTCCTATCTACAGGAGGCAATAGCCCACTGCGAGGAACTTCTCACATTTCATTATCCTGTTGGGCACCGGAGCCAAGTTAAACGGCTCCTCTCCTTGGCTTCTCTCCTCCAGCTGCGTTTCGATGCTACGGGACAAGAAGATCTCTCCAAAATCTCGACGGTGGAAGAAGAAGCAAATCGGCTGTCAGCCCCATCCATAGAGCCCATACTGTAATTGTGCTCCAACATGGGCTGCTTACAGGGGGACACTGTCGTGAGTTGCGTGTACATAGTCTCGTTCTTTCTGTAAAATATCTGTCGGACACGAGCGACGCTTCTCTTTCTATGTAGTCATCGGACTCAGATGTAAAACTTTTAGTATTGTTCCATCTGTACTTTGCAGTCCACCACAAGTCCAATTGGACTCCATCAGACTCTGGTGGACTCCAGTGGATGTCCAGTGGACTTTGCAAAAAGTGATTAAAAAANTATCAAAGTCCAATACAAGTCTACTAGACTCCAGTGGAGTCCAGAGGTATCCAGCACCAGCCCAGCAGGTGTCCAGTGGTGTCCAGAGGTGTACAGCGCCAGTCCAGCAGATGTCCAGTGCCAGTCCAGAAGTGTCCAGCACCAGTCCATTGAGTTTCCAGTCCCAGTCCATCAGTGTCCAGCACTAGTCCAGTAGTGTCCAATTGTAGTCCAGCAAGTGTCCAGCATCAATCCAGTGGTAGTCCAGTGAGTCTTCAGCACCAGTCCAGTGGATGTCCAGCACCAGTCTGGTGAGCATTTAGCACTACCCTAAAAGAGCATACATCAGCAAAACGTCTGGCTGCTAGGGAGGCTAGGCATACTCACGCTAGATGGATTAGTTGACTTAGTTAGATAGACTCCGTAGCAGGGGATATCTAGACCTAGTGGATACGTCTATATTCTAGCTATGCTAAACACACTACATCTGCTATGAGCCACTATAGACTATTTATCCAGGAGCACTAGCTTTGGATTGTGGGATTTTTGTTTGCTCACTGGCATCACACATATTTCGGCACAAACTACTTCTGAATTCATCCAAGCAATCACCAGTTACACAACAAAGGCTTGGGTAATTACATACGAAGATGAGCGCGGGCATTCTGCTTTGCACGATGAGATGAGCAATCATCCAAATCCTTGCCATTATCAACAGCATTGAGGATCGCCAAAATATCCTCTGTTGTCGCCTTCTCTATGATCGCCTTCCATTGATCTCTTGTGAGGTTCTTGGCGGTCTTCACGTACCCCCCTGTTTCACCACCCCATGCTGACTCCGAAAATGCTGTATATGCTGCTTTGCGGCGCTTCCCAGTCCGATTGAGCTCACTCGCCTCTAGGGCAGGTGGGAGTAGAGCGGGAGGCCACTTGTCAATCGTGATATGGCCATCGCGTATCAGGCATAATGCACGTTCAACCTTCAGAAAATGAACAGATAACATGTAAGTGGCAATAAAACCATCATTAGCATAGACACATACCGCAGCAGCACAAAGTCCCAATGCGCCTACCGCCCGCCTACCATCGCCCACCTTGTAATCTTTGGGCTTGAGACGATAAGCCACCTGTCGTAGGTGGTACGTGAATGTTTTGAGGACGAGAGCGCTCTGAAATGGTAGAGCACTCTCCCCAGCCCATAAAATATCAACCCAGCATCAGTGAACCTTGCTAGCAATTAGAAATTGGATGAAAGCAAACCTCTGTGTCTGCATCAGGGTCCCCATAAACAAAACGAAGATCTTCGAGGAGGTATGTGGCTCCCTTCACCCCTGCCACCCGAATTTCATCCCTCTCTCCTTCATCCAGGTCAATCTGTTTTGCAAGTTCCTCCCGAAAGGTTGCCATGGTCACCGTGATTGCTGTCTTACCAATTTCGCTGCGCCAGTTCAGTAAAAAATCACCCGCCTGGACAGAAACATGATCAGGGAAAGTCAGAAGACCAAGCTGAAAGTCTCTAAACAAGAAAAATTGAACGCTCACCACAGTGTCAACGATATCCCAGCGCATATCATTGTCATCCAGCGGGGCTAAGTCTCCAAAGATCTTTGCCCACAAAATCCTCACCTCACTTGAGAGCAGAGTCCCTGATGAAAAAAGCTGGCCCAGAGTAGCATTCCATGCAATAAGAGTTGACTTGAATGCCTTGTCCCATAACGTTCGGCAGCGGTTGGCATGAACGCCAGGGAATGGTAAGTTGGACTTCTTGCACTGGTCCTTCTTGAGCCGGCAACGTGAAACAGCAAGAGCGAGAGCAGGAGGAGCTGGCTCCACAATGCAGACTGTTGTTTTGGGCTGTGAATACAATGCTGTATGAGTAATAGGTCTGTGAAGGGGAATGCGCACAGCAGACGGACCTTGCTTCCCCAAGTGTTCAATGACTTGCTGCTCAGGCTCTTGCTGGCACGGACAGCCTTCAGAGCAGTCTCATCCTCATCTTCATCAAACATCCCGCCGGTGTATTCTGAATCGCTGTCAGAGGGAAGCTCAGATTGAGAACGTGGAGCCGTTGATGCCTTCTTGCTTCCAGTGGCCCGGAAGTTCTTGAAGAGGCCGCTTGGCTCCTCAACCTTCTTTCGTTTGGGGTCAGATCTATATAATATAGTATGAAATAGTCCATGCAATGATGAAGAGACGACTTATCTGTCTCTTCCTGTCTTAGGAAGATCATTTGCATCACTGGCACTCTTGCGCTTTAAGCTGTTGAAGGCCCCAGTGATGGCTGACTTGGCAGTCGTTGAGCGTTGAGCATTGACTTGCGCTCTGAACGCAAGGCCTGTTTCTGCTTTCTTGGGTTTTGACTACAATGAGGGCATGGAGATGAGTACATTGGCAGAGGAAGGAGTGAGGTAATGGTTTGTTCCGAATCGGGGGAACACGAACCTTCGATTTTGGGCGCTGATGGGAACGCCTGCTGTCATCTTCAACCTGAACTCCTTCCTCGTCCTCATCTTTGTCACCCTCCCCAGTATACTTGTAGTCCAGATCATCC
Organism: Candolleomyces eurysporus; assembly: GCA_027579435.1. NCBI lineage: Eukaryota > Fungi > Basidiomycota > Agaricomycetes > Agaricales > Psathyrellaceae > Candolleomyces > Candolleomyces eurysporus. The sequence continues at coordinate 47,492 of JANBPK010000829.1, read as the reverse complement.
TCTCGATCATAATCATCTTCCTCAGGCTGCCACTGGCCTGGGCTACCTTGATTGAACGACTTTGCATTTGACGCAGACTTGTCACTGTCCTGACCGGAAGTGTCTCCAGTCGTGAGTCGTGTGCTGGATGCCATGCTCTCACCACCGCATTGCTCACTATCAGAAAGGACAGCGTTGGCTTGGTTGAACTGGTTGCCAGTGGGTGATGTGTCTGCTGGGGGGGGGGCTGTCAAATTCTCCACCGTTGCTTGGCCCGGTTTGATGCGCAACGTCGGAAGTAGCTTCATTGCTGGGTGTTCCTTTTGTCGAAACCTGCAAGTACAGGCTGGTGAGTCCCTATATTAACAATCTATTGTCATTGATGACTTACCGGTTTTAAAACAATTGTTAGACGCTGCTTATTGTCACTCTTCTTTTTTGACGGGGAAGAGAGCTAGCCAAAAAGTGAGAGGTCATCGTCAGCCAGTGTTATCAAAATGGAAGTGAACTCACCTTCTCGTGCAAGTCCGGCCTCAATGCGGACTTCTGTTGACGCAAATCCTCTCATCGCAGATCGTCTTCAAGCTCTCCGATCCTCTGCAGGACCTGGCGTTCCTTCGAGCGAGCCCTAGTTTGTGCTTCCTCGGCAGCAGCTATAGCTGCCTCTTTGGATGCCTTTACCTCCTCGGACGGACATTGATTCGCAATCCCTGCTAACATCTTTGTTGGTGGGCGGTTGAGCACTGCTGCCCTAGAGGACTGCTGTGAAGCCATGGCTGTGGCAAACTGAGGGAAGGTCGCAAGAGAGGGAAACGGCGGGAATGCCCACGCGAAAATTTACAGTGCGTGACTTGCTTGGGCCATTCCGATCACCACCATTCTCATTGGTGCATCAGAAGTCGGCTCATCATCCTCTGTCCTACTTTACTGCCATGTCCGCAAGGCTCAAATGCCCTTTCATAGCTCAAGGATGCTCTGGAAGATTCAAGGACCGCGGGGCGCTAACAAATCATGTTTGAACTTTTCACCAAAAACTCAACCTAGTCACTACCAACTCTCCATCAACGCCCTCCTCGCCCACAGCCAGTGTCCCTTCCAGTCCTCCCCACTCCCCCAGGTCCGAGTCTGGAGGTTTCCCAATCAATCTTTCACCAAATCCATCCCTCCACACACGTTCTCCAAGTCCAAGTCCAGTCCCAGAGCCTTCAAAACATCACAACAGGCGCACATATCACCCAAAACTCACTGGTATGTTCAGACTCCACGTCCACTTTCAAGAGTCTACAGCTACTGAATTCTATGCAGGGATTTGAACTGATGAAGACAGAAACCCACTGCCTCCTAACTCTCCTCCTCCTCCTCGGTTTGACGATTCAAGCGACCTTTGGTACCCATTTGAGGATGAGGGTGGGTTCCCGCTAGCCGACTTCCTATTTCAAGAGGAGGAAATGGCGGCAAAAAAGATCGATTACCTCCTCGAAATTTGGGCTCTGGACAAGGCAAAGCATGACAACCTTGCACTATTTACCTCATACGCCCAGATGTACAACGCAATTGACGCCATTGAGTTGGGTGATGCCCCCTGGCAATCTTTTTCTATGAACTTTGCAGACAACAACGAGAATCTCGCCGACACCCAATGGAAGTCAGCTTCGTATGAAGTCTGGTACCGCAATCCAGCGCAGGTGATTAGCAACATGCTAGACAATCCGGATTTTGATGGGCAGTTCGACTATGCACCATATGTGGAGACTGATGAACGGGGGCAGAGGTGCCGGAGTGATTTTATGTCAGGAAACTTTATGTGGAGGCGCAGTGTGAGTTTTTTTNCTCTGTTTGTCATGTCTATCTGGCAAGTCTAACTGTCTCTTGAATCTATAGAACAAGATCTATGAGGACAACAACTCTCGGGAAGGATGCATGCCCTGCCCTATCATTTTGGGTAGTGATAAGACTACGGTATCTGTGGCAACAGGCCATGTTGAATACCACCCTCTTTATCTCTCTATTGGCAATATTCACAACAGTGTCCAGCGTGCCCATTGGAATGCTGTTGTCCCTATCGGTTTTCTTGCAATACCAAAGAGTAGGTGCCTGGAAGACTACACTAGGTAGTCAACACTTACGGGACCAGAAGGTACACACAACAAACGTCTATGTTCGTAGAAGAGCGAGAGAGAGAATACAAAGTAGAGCAAAAGCTGGGGTAAAGCTGGGATCGAGACGCAGTAGGTATAAATAGGGGCGCGTTATTTGGTGTTGTATGGTAAAGGGGTTTGGGTAGGGGCGCGTTATTTGGGGTTGTTGGGGGTTGTGTTGTAAGAGGCGGGATAGTGTAGGGGTGAGGGGGTGGAAGGAAGTGTACGTCGTTACAGTGCCGTTTGATTGCATGACTTCCATACAGTGTTAACTCCTCAACCCGTAGGTGACCAGAAATATGACAATGACACCGTGTTCCGCAAATTCAAGCGGGAATTGTACCACACGTCCATCTCCCGCATCCTACAACCTCTCCGAGATGGGATGGAGACCCCAGTAGTTCAACGCTGCCCAGATGGATATTTCCGGTGCGTTATTTACGAGTTGGCAGTGTTCATCGCTGACTATCCTGAGCAAGTAGCTCTGGCAGGAATCGGGCAAGGATGGTGCCCAAAGTTCGTCTCTTAGTTTTTTCTCTGATCAATTACTGCTCGGAGATCTTATGGCCACACTTGTAGATGCACTGGAATGAATAAGGATTTAGATGGACCATCAGGTCGACGAACACGAGAGTTCACAGAAATGTTGATTCAAGAGGCAGATGGTGACGGTGGATGGTTGTGGGACTCATATGGCCTGGATAACAACATTTTGGTATGTTTTGCACATTTCTTCTTCTACTCTGCCTGATGGAACTTGAATAGCCATTCACGCATGATTTCCCTCGTGCTGATATTCACGAGATGTTGACCCCTGACCTACTTCATCAGGTCATCAAGGGGACGTTCAAAGACCACCTTGTGACGTGGGTTGGCGATTACTTGGCCTTGGAGCATGGGGAGAAACGTGCTGGCAAAATATTGGATGATATTGACCGACGGTATGTCACCTTCCAGGCTCATTGGTTCTATACAGTTGTTGACTTTCTCGGTCATCTTCTAGCATAGCGGCAGCACCTCCTTTTCCTGGACTGCGGCGTTTTCCTCAAGGGCGCCGGTTCAAGCAGTGGACTGGTGACAATTCAAAAGCTCTGATGAAGGCAAGGGTCTTTCATTTTCTCAAGAGTCACTTGAAGTCTGATATTTGTGTCAATAGGTATACCTCCCTGCCATCAAGGGCCACGTACCCGACAAGGTGGTTCAGTGCATCTCATCATTTCTGGATTTTTGCTATATTGCTCGACGTGCCGATATCACCGAAGATACATTGAAGAACCTGGATACTGCTCTTCAGTGGTTTTATCACTACCGAGAGATCTTCTGGGAGGCTGGTGTGCGCCCTACTGGCTTCTTGCTTCCTCGCCAGCACGCCTTATCTCATTACCGAACCTTGATCAAAGATTTTGGCGCTCCTGGAGGACTATGTTCCTCCATCACCGAGTCACGACATACCACAGCAGTCAAGAGACCCTGGCGGCGATCAAATCGCTATGATGCCTTGGGTCAGATGCTGCTCACCAACCAGCGCTTGGACAAGCTGGCTGGAGCCAGGGTTGATTTTGTTTGGAAGGGTCTTTTAAACCCTTCACGTATGCTTCCTTTGCCTGTTATTGATGCCGTGCGCAAGGGGCAGGTATTGTGGGAGGTTGACGGTGAATGGGAGACCGTTGACAGTGATCAGATGGAATTTGTTGAAGGGAATGTCACCCTTGCATGCCGCCATGGTGAGTGCACCTGCAAGCTTGGTTGACAACAGGGACTGATTAAATCTAGTCCGTGGGCGGGTGTACCCCAAGACCCTCCAAGAACTTGCCAACGCCATTCATCAGCCCCAGCTCCCAGAGCTGGCCCGATGTTTTCTATACGACCAACTAAATCAAAACCATGATTGCTCTCGCTCTCCACTGCCCACTGCACGTCCTGTCCCACTCAATGAATGCCCTCAGATTACAGGATGAATTCGAGTCTACCATTCAGCAATCTCCACCTTCTATGCCCCAAGCGATAACTCAGGTCGTTGAGGGATGCGGCGCGAGCGGATCCGGTCAGCACCAACATGGAGGAAGAGAGGCGAGGGGCGGGATTGTGCCCTCGTTGTTGTGGACGAGTCGGAGCCAGGGATGAAAAGGATGAGTGTTGCGCAGGTGCAACTACTCTTTTCATTCACCTATGGCGCCAAGACTTATCCTTGTGCGCTTGTTGACTGGTTCCAAACCTGGGGTCGTGGGCCAGACCCAATCACTGGGCTCTGGTGGGTAGCGCCAGAAATTGAAAATGGCTACCGCAGTCAAAGTGTCGTCCATCTTGATTCTTTTTTGTGGGGAGTCCACCTCATGCCGGCATTTGGGAACTCGTTCCTTCCTGTCAATTTTGACTGCCAGGATACACTCTATGCCTTCCAGGCCTACTATGTAAATAAGTTTGCTGACCACCATGCCCATGAAATAATATCCTGATCCCTTTTGCGACTGTGCACCTTGTTAATATTTTGCCACCGTGCTCGGTGCAGTACGAGTGTGACATGTGACATTACTGCCAGCGGCATCCTTATCTCTCTTTGTTCCTTACCATTGCAACGATCCCCGTACTCTTGCAGGCCGTGGAGGTTAGGTTGTCTGGCAGATTATGCGGACTTGAGGTACGCCTTCTCAGAATTGTATGAGTCATAAACTGACACTGGCAGTACACCCACTTAGGAATTCTGCCTTCGGTTTTACCTTTTCCTTGTTGCCGCTGCTGACGCTCAACCTTAGCACCGATGGCTCTTACTCTTGCCATTCCCACCTCCCCCAAGCCTTCTACACTGGCGTCCCTCCCAGCCCAGCACCTCTAAGTCCAACATCAGTGGACCGATCAAGCTCACCTCCGCCCACGAAAATCTCCACTCTTGCAAAAATCCCCCCAGCCTGAGCAAAATCCACCTTGGCTCTTCACTCCAGTTGCCGCAACCAAACCCAAGCCTCAGCCAAGCTCTCCACTCAACGGCACTGCAGCTTCTGCTAACTTGGAGGGTGGCCAGGGTGCAGCCGTTGTTGGGGTTGATGATTTAGTGGAGAAGTTGACACTGGAGGCTTTTCAGAAGAAGTACAATGAGCTGGCTGGTGCTCTCCGAGTGACTGAGCTCATGCTTATTGCATCCTCGTCGGCCTTCAAGCTCCAGGCCACCATCATTTGCAGCTTAAAGGGGCTCCTTGTTGAACACAACATTGAGATCCCTGCGCAAATAGTTCGAGTCTCTACACTTCTCCAACCCCCTCCCCTTCCACCTAACGTGTGCTAATTGTGACTTGGTGCTACAGTATTGGCAACATAGGTTGTTATCTTTGTACTCAATCAATCTCTCTTTCTGGCATCTTGAGGATTTTTGCCGTCATTTCAGTTTGTACGTCATTACTATCATTCTTCCATGTACCTCTCATGCTTTATGTGGTATGTACTTCAGTAATATCAGTAGTACAATACCTACAAATCAACATCATGCCATTGGTATCTCGATAATTCTTCAAGGGCAACTATATGAGCTACAGAGACTATGTAAACCATATAACTAGAGAGTGTATTTCTATAGTTAATCTAGTGTATCTAGTCCGCTCTAGCAATTTCTAGCTAAGCCTAGCAACATTAGCAGGTGGACGTTTTGCTGATGTAGTGTCAGTCAGACTGGTACTGGACTGGTGGACTTATACTGGATTACTGGACCAATACTCATTGCTGGAAAACTGGACTGGTGCTGGACTGGTGGACTCACTTATATTAAGCTTATAAACTAAACTGATCACTAGACTGATACTGGACTCACACTAGATTGGTGCTAGACTCACACTAAACCGGCACTAGACTTGCACTGGACTGATAACGGAGTCTAGCAGACTCTATTGGAGTCCACTAGACATCCATCAGACTTTTACTCCAAGGTTATATTTTTGTCAAAGACTAGTAGATGTCCAGTGGAGTCCAGTGGAGTCCAATTGGACTTGTAATAGACAGCCAAGTACTGTTAGACAGCATTTCTCGCATGGTAATGCGAGTCCTTGTGTCGCGCAGCTACAAGTAGGGAGAGTATGTTGTTGAGACATACCATTGTACTAAGATCGGCTACTGGGTGATGCTTGAGGGATGTACTACTGACTTTGCTTATAGAAAGTGCTTCGAGCTTTATTCGTACTAAACTACATGGTTTATATACTACTCAAATATGTGACCATAACGTCACACAAAGTCACCTAGTGGTCTGTGCACATTGGATGACTGAGCATTGCGTGCTTAAGGTGTCATTCTAACACCATTATGACGCGTTGCTCTAGAAGCTGAACCTAGAATACTACTAGACCTACTATATACTGAATATACTACGTAATACTATTTATAGAGGTTTATGTAATAAGCGCCATGGAATAGGCGTCTATTTCTCATAAGTTCAACACTCCCCTTCGCGTTCTATTCCACAGTGAATAGTTAAGCGCCAATCATGCTTAGTGAAATACCAAGCCTAATGACTTGCGGAATGTTTCAAACTTTACCCATCCAAGGGGTTTAGTAAAAATATCCACTGGGTTTTCGTCGGTCAGGATATAGAATAAGCTCACTCGCTTTTCTTCTACATACTCCCTGATCTTGTGATAGCGCACTTCAATATGCTTAGTGTGCTTCTCCATTACTGGATTTGAGGCGTTAAAAATAGTGCCCTGATTATCAACGTAGATTGGTGTGGGAGCTTTCATAGGTAACCCCAATTCCCCTAAGAGTAGCCGAAGCCACGCGACTTGCTTTGCACAATCAAACAGTGCCATATATTCGGCTTCTGTTGATGACGTAGCTATCGATTTTTGGGTAAAGGATTTCCAAGAAACCGCACCGCTCGCGAGGAGGACTAAGTTGCCTGTTTGGGAGAGCCTGTGCGTAGGATCCTGGGCGTAGTCAGCATCGGTGTAAGACTCGAGGCCAAAAGCCATGCCCTTGCGTCCTTCGTAAAATAATGAATAGTTACGAGTACCCGCCAAATATTTCATTATATAAAGAGCCTTGGATAAGTGCTCTTCGGTCGGGTTGGCGCAATGCTGTGCCATTTTGGTAACAGCATAGGCAATATTGGGTCGTGTTCCTAGCATCAAATATAGCAAGGATCCGATCACTGATTGGTACTTGCGCGTAAGCATCAAGTTGTTTGGCCCTGTATGCTTTGAGGGGTAATACCCTTCAACCATGGGAGTTCTTGCCGCTTTAGCATTAGTCATGCCAAAGCGTTCTAGAACCTTCTCAAGATAGACAGTTTGATCAAGACTGATCTTATCTCCATCTATTTTGATGCACATGCTTAGAAACTCGGTCGGCGTCCTGAGATCTTGGCATTCCCATTTCAGCATAAACTCAGCCTTTTTCTCATCAGCGAGAGTTTTCTTCCCAAAGAAGATAATATCATCCACATATGCAATTAGGATGACAACTCCTCGCTTGGAGTGGAATATGAATATCCTGGAGTCTGCATTGAGGCGCACAAAGCCCATTTTCTTCACAGACTGTTCAAGCTCTTGCCACCACGCACGAGCAGCTTGCTTGAGGCCATAAATGGCCCGGCAGAGACGGTAGACTTTCCGTTCCTGACCCTTATGATGAAAGCCTTTGGGTTGTTCCATATAGATTTCTTCATCAAGCTTCCCATAGGGAAATGCCGTTTTTACGTCAACTGCTGTCATATACCATCCGTGAATGGCTGCAAGCGCAAAGACAAAACGAACACTCTCATACCTGACAACAGGTGAGAACAAAGCTTCGAAATCTATTCCCTCAATCTGAGAGAACCCTTTGGCAACATACCGGGCCCTTTTACGTCCATCGGACTTAATATCAAAGACCCATCTGCCTTTGATTGCCTTTCTCCCTTTCGGGAGTTCGACAAGTTTGAAGACTTGGCATCCTTTGAGAGCATCAATCTCTTTGGACATTGCCTTTCTCCATTCTCTTCTTTTGGCTTCAGGTAGCCGTTGTAAATCTCGAAAGGTCCAATTGCGTGGACTTTTGTTTGGAAGTTTGCCAGAATCCATCTCTGGAACTGCTTGGGCTAGCAGAAAATTGGCAAAATCTTCTCCCCCATTGCGGCATAGCTCTGCAACAGTAGCTTTCTGTTTCTTTTGAGCACGCCTAGTCCGTTTGACATGACGATTCCGTTTCTTTGGACTGTATTTGTCCACGACGTACTTCCTCGGCATCTGCCGTTCAGCATCCGATGAATTCCATTCCGTAGAAACCGTGAGATTACTACTCTGATATCCATCTGTCGTGGGATCGTCAATATCCTCGACTTCGCCTGCAGGTATCTCAGGGAGAGGTACATTTTCTGGAAGCGGTGGTGCAGTGCTCGGGCCGGGATTCCCTTTTTGCTTCTGCTTAGGCTTGGGAGGAGCTTTTGCCTTCTCACCAATTGCCTTAGTCCACCCTTTTTCCCCTGATACCTCACGCAATATTTGCGTGGGTGCTTTCGATTCACCATAGACGTTTCCTGGTCGAGTCGGAGGTTTTACCTGGCGGCCGGAGCGTCTAGGCTCCCCCTGAGGTCTATCTTCGGGCATCTCGGCGGGCCGTTCAGGCGGATCGTCAGTGGTCCCGTTCCCGTCGGAAGGGGGCRACTGATCTCTTTGTTGATGGGGACGAGAGAAATCTTTCTTTCGCGTTCTAGTGAAAGATTCTTCCTCAGAGAATTCTGATGGCTTGTCGTCTGATTTGTTGTGAGATTCCTTAGTTTTAACCGAGGTATATTTCGGTAACTTGAAATCTTTGGACTTGGGAAAGGCTTGTTCATCAAACATAGCCTTAGTCCCTATTTGCACCGTATTATCAGCAATGAACATAAATAGAAACCCTTTCACCCCTTTTCGGTTTCCTAGATAGATCATAGGTCTAGCCTTCGGACTTAACTTATTCCGTCGGTTCTCGGGATTAACCCGAACCCATGCTAGGCAACCAAAGACACATAAGTGTGATACATCAGGAGCTTCTTTGTAAAGAAGTTCATACGGAGTCTTAAAATCTAATCTCCTAATTGGAGTTCGATTGTAGACATGCACCGCATGTTCCACAGAGAATTCCCACCAGGACTGTGGAATACTAGCGTAATGCCGCATGGCTTCCGCTTTATCCATTATCGTCCTGTTTAATCGCTCAGCTCTCCCGTTTTGTTGAGGAGTCCTTGGCGCAGAGGCCAACTCCTTGATTCCAAGCTCTTTGAGCAAGTTATCAAAGGCGCGAGACTTGTATTCTCCCCCGAAATCGGTCATCAGACCTTTGATTTCGGAATTGAATTGCGTTTTAACCATGGCAACGAAGTGCCGGAATGACTTAATGGCGTCATCCTTGGTTTTCAACAACGTAATCCAACAATAAGAAGAAAAGTCATCAAGGAAGCTGATAAAGTATTTATACTTATGATACGATTTGATCGGGAATTCCTTAAGATCCGAATGAATTTTCTCAAAGAGATGCTTAGCTTGAGTTGAGCTGGGAGGAAATGATGCTGATGTCATCTTTCCTTCTGCACATCCGGAACAAAGTCCGGGTTCTTTGGGAATTTTCAGATCTTTCGGGAAATTCTTTGTAAACTTGGAAGCTTTCCTAAGAACATCCACTGATGGGTGTCCCATCCGCTGATGCCAAGTTTCATACTTAGCAGAATACACGACAGTGTGGGCGTTAAAGTGATCTACCGGATTAACATTTACCGGTAGAGTCCTATAAACGGTCCGCCCATGGGAATATGGCTCAGCTTGTAAGCTTGGCACACTATTCTCATCGAATAGAACGATTGCAGATTGATCGCCCATCATTGTATGACCGTTCTGAAGAAACCACCCTAGCGACAAGAGTTTCTCCTTGAAGCTAGAGACGTAGAAGACTGAGTGTAGACGGATCACACATTTCTTCCCACCAATGTAAAGGGCTAGGAATGAAGTTCCTTTCCCTTCTATTGCTATAGACGAAGTTGCCGTAGTAACTCCTTTTCCCTCGATGACTTGATAGTCGACGAGGTCTAGTCTATCGTAGGTGAAATGTTGACTTGCTCCAGAATCAAGGATCCATCCTCTATTTTTACTCATTCCACTATCATCTGCACGCAATGCAAGATATTCTATTTCAGCACTTATACAGGCGAAGAATATACTACTGCTACTGCTATGACTAGTCACCGCTGTAGGAGTTTGCGTTAATGATAGTTTGGAAAGAGGAGAAGAGAGGGCGTACCATCCCATGATCGAGTCCTCACTGCAGTCCTGTCGGTACTGCAGCTCGTCGTAAGTAAAAGTGCCTTCCGACACTTTCATTACCTCGTTCCACATCTTGCTTTCAGGAAGCCATAACCAGCGATACCCCTCTCGGGGATCTGATATCGGCTTCTCACCGTAGTCAAGATATAGACCTGTGTTTCAGTACACGGCCACGTATTCTGCTGGTTTGATGAAACCACCATCGGGTTGCATGTCGACATTGTCGACGACTTCCCCAAAGGCATCCGGGCAAAATCGAATGATTTTCCCCTTATGGAAGCCCTTCTTGTGGTCATCCCAGAAGTCATTGAGTTGGCCGGTGATCCAAAAGGATCTCTTCCACACGGTCTCAATTATTTCCCCCGTCTCCATGCACTCCTTGTACTATACCTTACCAGGTACAACGTTCACTTCGTCCCATCCCTTTCCAAGTTGACTGGCAAGAAAGGGGGTATCAACGAAGGGCATGGTCCTAAACTCATCATAAGTTAGATGAGCTAATTTGGGTTTCTCTGTGCGACCAAAGTCAGCAACAATTGAGGAGTCCAAATTATCGCACTCACTGTTCAGTTGTTCAGTGTCTGGCAAAAGAGATCTAGATCTCTTGCGACTTTCTGGAACCGAATCAATGGAGACGGCATCTTCATCATCTGTAAACAAGGCCTCATCCCTTGCTTCTATTTCCTGCATCTCGACCATGGCAACCTCATCAGTCGGAGCCATTTGCTCCTCAGAATCGAAGTTTGCTCTTTCGAGCGTCTTCATAGTCTCGGTGGTTTTAACCACCTGGAGGGATTCTGCTACCTTGCGTGATTTCTCAACACAGGGGTAGACTGATGGAGGGGTTTCCTTTTGTTGGACCAGTGATGATTCAGCTATGGTCCGGGAAACAGCTCCTCTACCGCTAATGAGAGTAACGGTAGATTTGGCCTTGGGAGGCGGGCGAGGATCGGTTGACTTCTTGGAGTTTCCTCCGCGGAGTCGTGGGAGACCGATTGTGTAATTCGGGACGTATCCCGAACTGGTAGAAGCATCGGCCTTTTTAGGCCTGGGAGGAGGTGGAAGTGATGTGGGAAGAGAGGGAAATTGATAGAGAGAGTGGATATCGGGGGTGTGAACGGCGTCGTAATGCGCCTGGGAATGAGCCGGATCATATTCAACAGAATTGATCGGCGGTTGGACTTCGAAGGGAATGGCAAAGGGGTTGTTCTGATAAGAACCCCCTTTTGACGTAGTCTTCTTGCCAATAGGGTTGTTGGCCATATGGGCAAGGCGATTCTGGACAAGTTTGAATGATGGGTCCTCTTCTGGCGACAATTTGTCAGCGGCAGAGGAGGTGGTGGTGGCAGGCTGAATTCGATCAGCAAGAGAGAGGGATGCAAAAATATTGTCCGCTTTGGAAGTGTCCGACTCGGAATCGGAACCAGTATCGGCAGCATTGGCCTTGGCCTTGCCTTTGCCCTTTCCTTTCTTGGAACGGCCGGCACGCTGTCGCTTCTCCTTCTTCTGTTGTTGCTGCTGCGGTTGATCCGTGTGCTGCTTGGAAGAGGAGGCAGTTGGCTGCAAAGCCTTCTGCTGCTGGTGGAAAAGGGGAGCATTCCCCTTCCGCTGGACAGCGGAGATGCGATTAGCCAGGGCTTTCTTGCCCGGCTTTTGCTTTCTTTCCCACTCCGTAAGCATATAGGACTTGACCTTCTCGACGGTCAATTCCTTTTTGTTGATATCGGCCACCATAAGGGGCACAATATTTGCATAAGCTGGAGGCATGGTAGCCACCAGCTGCATGGCTAGGATCTTCTCCGGGATCTCCATGGAGGCGGCTTTCATCTTACTGACCAATAGGTCCCAGTGTGCGAATTCCTTCTGCAGACTCTGGGAACCTGGAATGGAGAACTTGTACCACTCACAGAACCAAGAAAAGATCTGTGAGTCTGAAGTAGCTCCATATACGGTCTTCAGATCAGCCCAGATCTTAGGAGCGTCCGATTTCATATGGTCGTTCCTAAGATCCTCCCGAATTTTGAGAAGGATAAGGCCTTTGGCCGAATCAGACTTCTCAGTCCACGCCTCTAATTTTTCACCATCAGAGGGCTTGGTGATCTTGCCATCCACTATCTGCCACATACTCTTACTGAGGAGGTACAACTCCATAGTTTGAGCCCACCTCGTATAGTTTGATCCGTCGAGAGTGGGAACGGCGTTGTAGGCGGCATCGGTCTTGGAGTGCGACATCTNAAAAAAAGAAGATGTCAGTGAACTTGTACAGATTTTCCATGATAATAACACATGGAAGCAAAGAATGAGCCGCCACAAGCTTTACCCGTACTTCCGGCCGTAGTTACCATGTTGCCATGTTACCAAACGAACTGGAAGGATCTCTACGATCTAAAGCTTCCGAGATGGATCATCCGATCCATCAAGGGTCTTGTCAGGTGCCTGCGATGATTGATTTTCTTTGTCCGAATCGGACTCAGAAGAATGAGATCCACCAGGCGCAGGTGAAGGAGACTGATTTCCAGGGATTGGCCTGGGAGTATCAGTTCTCCTTCTCTGTGGGATTATATATCCCTCCGGAGGAGAAGGTGTCCTTCTTGTTCCGGAGCCTGCTGAGAAATGGCGGGCAAGTGCCTGGCCAATATTCTCAGGAACCATTCCTTCCCAACGATTGTTTATGGAAGGCGGTCCTGGATTTCTGGGAATAGCTTCTTGATTGACATTAATGGGGTTATGGCGGGTGCCAGTCTCCCTATGTCGTTCCTTACGATTGCCTCCAGGTGTGGATCTGGGGCGGTTGCGAGTAGAAGCTTCCTGCTGACGTGATCCTCTGTTAAGGAGTCCAGTACCTCGTCCACGTCCGGAACGGATGGGTGAATTATACGGAGCTCCTCTAACTGAGTCAATTGCGTCACGACGATTTGATTGATCTTGATCAGATCTAATCGTCCGTCTACAAGTAGACGTCCGTCTTGGTAACGGATTCCTCGGCGAAGAATTGTGATTCTGCCTCGGATTCTCATTATTCGACGATAGCAGGTCTCTAATACTAGCCACTGTTGCGACATTCCTCCGAACTTCCTGACACAGCGTACGGATTTGGTTTCCCAATCGGCGTATGTCAGTACTGTTACGCGCAACCTGATTAGGTTGCATACGTCCGAGGATGTCGCTAGGGTAGTATTGGTTCCCCAGAAAAAACGGCAATCGAAAGGCTTCAACTGGATGAAAATTCCAGGAGGCCTGATACCGATTTATCCAATCAATCGCATTATTCATTGTCTCCAGCCATAAGGCATATGGAGCATAACGAATAAGCCGATCTGCTGCCACATGAAGTGACATTGTCAGCGACATCCACACTACCCACGTAGTCAGCGTCCAACCCGAGGGTGGAGCGACAGGGTTGTAATGCGGAGCGACAAGCGCGGGGCTCATAACTGTTAGACAGCATTTCTCGCATGGTAATGCGAGTCCAGCAGTGCCACAGCTACAAGTAGGGAGAGTATGTGGTTGAGACATACCGTTATACAGGGATCGACTATGGAGATGATGCTTGAGGGATGTACTACTGACTTTGCTTAATAGAAAGTGCTTCAAGCTTTATTCGTACTAAACTACATGGTTTATATACTACTCGAATATGCGACCGTAACGTCACACAAAGTCACCTAGTGGTCTGTGCACATTGGATGACTGAGCATTGCGTGCTTAAGGTGTAATTCTAACACCATTATGACGCGTTGCTCTAGAAGCTGAACCTAGAATACTACTAGACCTACTATATACCGAATATACTGCGTAATACTATTTATAGAGGTTTATGTAATAAGCGCCATGGAACAGGCGTCTATTTCACATAAGTTCAACAATCGCGCCTTGGATAACAGGTGGCTCTAGAATCTCGCAGTCATCGGTCATCGTCAAATATCAAACTTGAGCAGGGAAATTCACGAAGCTTGCTGAGACCCGGAGCTCGAGAGTTGGGAACTCATCTTGTATAGTTCGGAAATCGACACATGATCTTCTGACGAAGCCGGCGTCAGTTGCCGCATGTCTATCCGTTTTCGTATCAAGCTTCAAATGCGACCGAGGCTCAGAGCTGCATTTTCACAGCAGGAGGATGTCTTGGAAGGCTGCTGGGTGATCCAGCTCTTGCGCATTCAGGCGAGCATGAAGCGGCTCAGGTGTAAAAAGCAAATCCAGTCTGCCGTCGTCGTAGAACAAAGTCACAACAATACAGTTTGGCTCTCAAATCATCGCATCAGGCCGTTGACCTGTAACTTATCCAGCAAGATGTGGTTGATATCATCCTGTCAATAAGCTGCCACAACTCTCCGTTCCGGAACGGAACCTCACGCGGTGAGCGACCTACACCATGTCGATTTCCTCTTTTCGTGTTTTCCGTTTGCGACCGACTTTGTCAGGACCCAACAGCAACGCTTTGAACCTTACTGCTAGTTACCGAGGCATTTCGCTGAGGGTACTTAAGGGGGTCCAAAAAGGCCAAGACCACGTTCCTCCTTGTAACCGGCACAGGTCCTTCCATCATGCTTGATGGAGCTCCGCCATGTTACCATGGCATGTTATTTTGGTATCACCTGTTGCCAGTCGCTTTGAACTGCCGCTTTCCTCTCCCTTGTTGTACTAGTACCAGGCACTGCATGCATGGACCTGCAGCTATCTTTGGCTCTAGCTGGGAGATGTTTAGGTTAGATGGAGGTAGTAATGATGTGAGTGTAAAGTGAGATAGAGGAGCAGGCAAGGGGATGGCAAGAACCATGCAAAATGCCTTGGCCCTTGCTGTGCACAGCATCAGCCACTTGCCACAAGTTTGGGCATTGACTCTGGCGAGACTCAGGACCATGGTGGCATCACCTATGTTGGACAGCTCGCTCGAAAACCCTACCATGTTGAACAGCCCTCTGGGGCCCAAAGTCGGCAAGAGGATTGTCAGGGCTATGTGAAATGATGTTATAATCAGTTGGAAGTACAGGTATTTTTGGTGGTGCCCCACTGGCAAAGGTGAGTTTTTGTCTTCGTCTCTGTCTCCCTCTCTGTCCCCAGGGATGCGTTGCTGATGCCCCCAGTGTTAGATTTTCACCCTTGCCAATGCTTCCCCAGTCCTGTTGACCACCTATTCCAACACTTTCTCAAAGAAATGAGAAGCAATGTTGGAATTAGTGAGTTGATCGCTTTGCCTGAAGCTGGACACAATATGACCACTCATAGGTAAGTTGAGAGGTCTTTCCCTAGTCCTAATACCCACTCACGTTCTCCCAGTCACAGATATCCTGCCTTGGTGTTGTCACTGTTGTGCGCTAGCAGCACATTGTCAACAGCCGTGTAAACTCCCCCCTCTACCTGCTGTTGCAACACCTCCAACCTTTCCTCTCCATTGATGATCTCTCCAGAGCAATTGGCCTTGGATTCAACAGCAACCCCCAACACCAATATTTATGCCTTCCCTCCCACAGTACAACCCTCCCACCTTTGGTCAGTTTGATGGGTGCTTGCCATACCCAAGAACACTTCCTATTCAATGGCAGCTTGCCTCTAATGTATTCTTTTACCCACCCTTCACTGTTGATTCCTTGGACCTTCCATTGGATCAAGTACACCTTCTCTGAGCCACCACAATGTTGCTAGAGTGTCCTTGACCATTCTTGGCTGGGTTTCACCTGCATTTTCATGGTAGAGGCGGCTGACACTGGAAGAAGGCAAGAAGGCAAGGGTGGTGAAGAAACTGGGCCCATTGCTGCATTCACAATTGTTTACCAACGCCTATCACTGTTGTTGGCACCTTGAAACTCTGATGATTGGCACTGTTCCTCCAAGTCGTTCTCATAATGATTCTACCAAGCAACAGATCGAGTGGTCAGAGGCATTGGCTTCATGGATAATGTTGATTAGCCCAGGCTTGTTGATCCCTCAATGCTTCAATAATGAGCCCACTGTCATTTGTTGCATGTTTGGACCCATTTTTGCACTGAGCAAAGTTTTCAAATGCAACAAGACTCAGAGTTGTGCCTTTGTAGTGGGAGGATGTTATAAAAGGCTGTTTGGTGATCTGACTGTTGTGTACCCCAGCAAGCATGAAGTGCCCCAGGTGAAAAAGCAAATCCAGTCTGTTGTTGTTGTGGAACAAAGTCACAATGATACCATTCAGCTTTCAAATTGTCAGGCCATTGACCTGTACTTACCTTTGCCCTCTGTCCTTCTATGATCACCTCTCACCTTCCTTGACACCATCACTGCTTGGTGCTCATTGCTTCCCATCAACTCAATCAGAAATATGAACCATTCCTCCTTCCAAGCATTGAGAGGAACCTTGCTCACAATGTCCAACAGTGCACATACACTGAAAAGTTTTGGCCTGATGCTCAAGTCTTTGCCAAATGCTCTAGGTAAGGAAGCCAAACCAATATTAAATTTCCATGAGCTCATCTGCCATTGTCAGGCATTGCACCAATGACTGGTAGTCACAAGCACCCAGTTCTATGCCAAGCTATGGCTGGGAACAGTCATCTGCCACTGCCATAAGCATGCCAAGGGGAAATGCACTCAGGATTTGCGCCCACAACAACAAACGACTCAGGCCCATCAGATGATCATTGTCAACCAGGATGTAAACACTGCCCATTCCCTGGTCTACATCACTGTTACCGCCCTTGGCCATCTCTCAAAATTCAGCAGGAGGATCCTTGTGCTGCCTTAGTGCAGCAATATTGATGAAAGTGATATTTCAGATGATGGCTGTAGATTGCTGACAATCTCCCTTTTATTCCATTCTAGCATCCCTGTTGTTTGCTAGTAGAGATGAACACTGACCTTTCCTTCTCACCTTTCCCTCTGCTTATTTGACCATACAAAGAGATCAAAGCAGCAGAGGGCATAGGCTACATTTCCCTTCTTTTGTGTTCATTCTTTGAAGATTGGATGTATATGTTGTTGTTATTGCTTTTGTGTCCAGAATATCCTGCCATTAGTGTATCCTACTCTTACTCTTAATATTTCTCATGAATCTGGCTTGTCATTCCTAGTGTATCTTGAGCATCAGCAATAACTATTATCCTGTCATTTTTTGACTTATGGCTGTCCTGAATTGCAAATCAAAGTGGTGGCCCAGTTGAGATTGTCAACCTGTTAGATATTCCTTCATTTGACCAAAGTTCAATTGCTCATTCAGTTACTCATTCAATGTTCAACACTTCCTTTTTCCATTCTGCGCACTGTGTTTATACATGCCTGGCCTATATATGCTCAGTGTTGTTGCATGTATCAGCTTCTTTGACAAATGCTAAGCAGTGGACAAATGGCACCAGCTAAGAGAACTCTAGATCTAGAGGGGGGCTTGTGTACCCAAAGATGGTGAGTGCCATTGGGTTCAGCATGCCAAAAGGGGTACTTTTCTTTGAGCATGACTGCATTGAAACTATGAATTGTACACAGACACAAACTAGGACAGTAGACTAGGACAGTAGAGTGAAGGTCTTGCTTATTAACATAGTACACTGTGCAGAATCAAAAGTTCCATGCCTAACTATACTCAGAAACAAATCACATGCAACACCTGGTGCTGCAAGGCTCATTTTTGTCTGTAAACATTGGTCTATCCAATGGAATAACTAGTTTTCCTTTGAGATTGCAATAATGATGTTAGAAAATGAATAAACTTACTCTGTATGCTTCCCTGGGTGTCCAGTTCTGAAGATTCTGTGGAAGTGAGTTGAAAAGGGCACTCACAAAGAGCCCACAGGAACACATACCCAACTGCTAGTGAAATAATTGGTGTCAGGAATCGATCGGCTCACTGAGAGACTGCTGCGACACTGTATGGAGAACCTCTTAGTTGGATAGAATGCTCAAAGGCAAAGGAAGCCATAACTACCTTCTCTTGAATTGCTTTGCCTATACGCTCTACATTGTGGTGAAAGGTCATAACTTCTTCCTGGTGTACTTTCAAGCTATACACCTGTTCATTCATGTCATTGATGCGTGATTGGGCAAACCAATTGAGATTTTTCCATAGCCACCTGTCTGGTGCAGGATCACATTCCCAAGTAACGGCCAAGGATTCAACACATTTGCTGAGGGCATACCAAACTTGCTGGGGTCTGTGAGTAGAATTACCTCCAAACAACCAGAAGAAAATGTGGATGAATGAGAAGAGGTGGTATGATGCATTTTGGGAGGGTAGGTGGGGGAGCTGCTCCAGCTCAGTGAAGATACTTTGTTCTGAAATTGTGTTCAGAAACTGGATCCAGTGGTGTTCACGGTGCTGCTTGCTATATTCTGTAACTGGCAACAATGGAATGGTGTTCAGCTGGTGCTCAAGATTGATGATAAAGCAGTGGTAGGATAACTTGAGGTGATATGCAGGTGATACAAAGTATACCCCTGATTGGGCTTTGGTGGTGAGGAAATTGTGGAGGGATGTGTAGCGCATGGTCACTGGTTTATCTTCATCAGTTCCCAGATTGATGATTGCTTGCAGACTGGCTAGGACCTGAGAAACTTCAAAAGCTTCTATTCCAAGAAGAATTGCAATCCCAGCAATTGGAAGTGGCTCAGAAAGTAATGTGATGGTTGATATGATATCAGAGAAAAAGGGAATGTCTTGGGACTCTGCAAGGATGTGAGGGTAAAGAGGATGGAGTGCTTGCACATGCTCTTCAAAGTGCCCAGTGATGTATGAAGTTACAACTGTCCCAGATTTCTTCCCCTCCTTGAGGCTGTAGCAGCAATTTGCAAGGTACAGATGAAATGAGGGGGGAGCAAAGAAACATCCAGATAGACTTTCAGCTGTGAGGAAGTCACGGAGGGATGTGTGACACATGGTGACAGGTAAGTCATCAGTGCCTGGAATATGAATGATTGCCTGTAGATTGACAAGGACCTGAATGACTTCAAAACTCTCGATGCCAAGGAGTTCAGCAATCCCAACAATGGGAAGTGGTTCAAAGAGTAATGCAAAAGTTGATATGATGTTGGAAAAATGAGGGAGATCCTGGGACCGAGACAGTGTTCTCGCATAGAGGGTATCTAGGCCGGGGTTCATGTTGAGAGTGTGGGGGAGACGGTCCATCGGCGTTGATTGGTTGTCGGTAGGGTCAATGATGTACTTGAAAAGCGCAGATGCGAAAATGAACGATCCACCGATGTGATCCACCAGTTGGTCCTTATCCTTCTTTGTTGGCCATTCCCCATATTTTTGGATATAGGCATTGATAACAGGATTTCGTTTTTTCTCTGCCTCAAAGCAAGTTCGCATGAAGGTGTCGATGTCATCCCGCGAACAATGGTTGATGAGGTTCTCCAAACGGACTTGATCATTCTTCAGGCGGCCTTGAATATGTTGTTCAACTCGGCTGGTGATGAAGAATCGGAGGGGGACAAGGGGGTGTTTCTTGAAGAACTCGAGCATTTCGTCGATGAAGGATACCACATCTTTACGGTCCTCGCATTCGTCGAGCCCGTCAATAACAATAAGGAAAGGTCCCTCGAGAAGGAACATCTTGAGGAGTCGGACCCGCTTGGCCGCTTCTTTGAAAGGCTCGTAAACCAAGCGACGAAGCTGGGCCACCAAACTCGATTGTAAGAGACCTGGCTCCTCCTTGACCGCCTTCTTGATGAACGGCGCCGCTTCAGGAATCGCAGCGGCCAGTTGGCAGGCCAAAGTCGTAGCGAACCTGGTCATTCTGCTTCTATCGCCAGTGTTTCGAAAGAAGAAGAAACTCCCCACCAGTCGCTTTCTCCGTTCGAACTTGAGCGAGATTGCTAGGGCGATAGCCGACTTTCCGCATCCCACAAAGCCATAAAGCCAGAGGACGTGAGTATTCCAGAGCAGTGTGCTGTTGACCCAGGCCACGATCATGCGGATCACGTCTGTTCGTGTACCGGGAAAGCATGCTGAGTTTGGAGGAGATGTCTCTCGATCTCGAGTGTGGGACGCATCGAAGATTGGCCCAAGGAGCTGAATGAGGTCTGAAATACAATGTGGGTCGGTCAAGAATGAAAGGGTGACGGGGGATTTTGAACCGACAGCTGTAACTCACTTGTTTGATCGATGAACTCGACATGTGGCTGATTCTTAGTGGCTGAATGGGATCGATGAGAAACTTGGTTGAGGGTACCTGAACCCGATAAATCAACATATTGATTCCTGTCTGCTATTCAGAAGATATAAGAAGCTCACCATAGATATTCCCAAGATTCACGTTCTCAGCATACTCGACTTTGTTCACTGTGACGCTGGTATGGTAGTTCTGTATTATCTGCACTCCTCTGTGCGTCGAACTGGTGCCTTCAGCCCCAGAGAAGGCCCCCTNCAGAGGGCGTAGATCTGTCACCCATCTGAGGAAGGGCACAAGAGACGAAAGAGTTGAGTTGGAGGATGATGGTGATGGGCGATGAGAAAGGAAGCTTGATGCGCCGCTGGAGAGGATGCCAGATAATAAGCAGCCTGTCAATCCAAATGAGGCTAACATGAGGAACGCCAATACATTCAATTGGTCAGTTAGACGCCCAGCGCTCGTGATCAGGGCGGCAGCGAGAAGTTCCAGAACCAGCGGATTGGCTCGAGTGACAGTTCACGTCCTTGCTGGTAAGTCGGGAGCGTATATAAGCTAAGGCTGTCGTTATCAATTTGATAAGAATCCAGAAGCATGATGTCGGGGCCACCAGCGTTGACTATGAAATTCGTTAAACTCAAAGGTCGCTGCGGTACCGGGGCCTGTGGGAGGGCTGGAGCACTGTATATATACCACACCGCTGCCCGTGAGAGCGCATCCGATGGAACTTGAATATTCGGTCGGTTGGTGCGGCTGGGATGTGAGAAAAAGCTATCGCATTGGAAAGTTAACAACTTGAAATGTATTCGAGCGGTCCTAGATTTGAGTCCGCTTAACTCCCTGATAGCGTTTATCCATTGCTTTCGCTGGCCATTCTAGATCTTTTCCGGGCCAGATCTTCATGCTTGGCAAGATACTCGAACTCTAGCGGCATCAACCCTGCGAGACAGATCCACACCCGGTCCCAATCAAATGTGGATCCACTCATGTCTGCGTTTATGTCGCGTGCAGATCTTCGAGCTGGAGTGAAATTTCTGCCCTCGCCTGAGGGTATTGGAGAATTGATTATCATGGTGCAAAAATCCAGCGGAACACTTTTCTTCAATTTCGAGGGGTGCTTCCCTGGAAGCCACGCCGTCCTCATTCTTTTCGAATCGCGCCTCCTGACACCCCGAAAGGTAGATTCCGGGGCTGGAAATATACCCTTCGGATTTGGAGATTGTGGAGTGGAAGAGGTCACTGATAGCACCCAGGAGTAAAGATTCCTATCAAGCCTTCCTCATCGAGCTTTTCGTAGTACAAAGCCTCGCGTCCCAGGTACCGAGAACAAGGAGAGAAATAGGTACAGGGACTCGGTAGTGCTTTCAAGGTTCCCGATGCGGTTGTTGGTTCCAACGGTTGCTCCCCATCGGACTGAACCTCGATTCCCGGTTCAAACAGGTCGTCTAGGGTGCTCGACGCTCTTTGGGACTGCGGCGCGAACGAGGGGCAGCTCCGGGGGGATGGACCCAGCCGCTGGGCGCCTCTCCAACTTGACGCTTGTCGTCCTCGGTGTCCCTTTTCTACAGCACTCGAGTGCTCGAATGGCAAGCCCTAGTTTAAAGCCGCCGACAGCGAATGGTATGGAGCGAGGGGAGATGTTTGCGTCAGGGAGGAATGTGATTTCGGATCCAGGTCCATGCTAAATGAGGGGAAGAAATGAGAGCGCACGAGGAATGGCGACAGGTGTGGCGGATGATCGTCTGGTGGGATTGGACTTGTAACAGACCTGGTACTGTGATCCTAGTGAATGTGAATGGGTGGACGGTGAACCTAGTTTGACGCCAAGAGCAGCTCGTATTGTTGGCAGTCGACATACAGGATGACAATGAACGTCGACAGGAATTTATCAAGGTCAGCTTGTTTTTCGCAGCTGTCCGATTCAAATCGCCCGTCGTAACGGGTCCACCGAGCTCCAGCCAACGTAAAATGCACGTATTTTCGCTTTGAAGCTAGACGTAGGAGGGTAGTGCTCAAGCGTTCCTTTGCTCAGGCTGGTGAGCCTTCATTTTGAGCTGACAGACACAGAAACATACTTTCTTGAGAAGGCCGCTTCGCAGTACTTTTTCAGAAGAATGAACAGGAGAAGAGGACAGCCGGCACCGGGAAGCCTCAGCGTCCAAGGGAGAATCTTGAAGCAGGAGAATAAAATGCACAAGCCAAGAAATTTCTTCATGGCCCGGAACGAAGTCGTCTGGGATATCTGGTTCTATGGCTGGGTCAGGGTAGATTTAAAAATAAATTGGTGCGCAGGAAACATGTCTTTGTTTACCAATAAGTGGGGAGAGCAGAGTTACGGCAGAAAGTTCGTGGTTGGAGGTTGTCCGATGGAATGTCGCGGTCGCGGTGCCAATTTGAATGAGCACCATTTTGACCTTCGATCATAACAGTAACACTAGTATACTGGTCGCGAGAAAAACGATCACCCATCGAATACCACCACTATGGCCTCAAAGTTGGGGAAACGCAAGGGAAGGAACGACGAATAGAACCATGGGTACACTCTTTTTCGATGCTACAGTATACAGAGGCAATACTGAAGAAGACCTCCAGCTCCACACTTTTTGTACCCATTCTGCCGTATAATGCGACCTCAAAACCCTGTACTCAGACATCTCACCTGTGCGGACGGCTTTCGTTGTTACATAACACGAGACCGACGTCTATAAAGGTGTTGGCTACATCTCCTTTGCCCTGAAGGAAGACGCAGAAAGTTGCTACACAAAGGTTGAGGTGAAAGGACTGTCAATAGCCGGAAGATTCGCGTGCAGGGGCAGACTAACGGGTGAGTAGAACTGTCGTTCCATGTTTACTTAACGCTAATCTGGGTACAGAAACGTAAATAAGAAGCCTCTGAGGAGAAGAAAGAGTTGGCCCCGTCAACCAGGACCTCTAACACCTCTTGCCGTGCGCACCGGCCTTCCTAGCCCCCTCGACTCTAAAACTCAGGACCCCGACCTATGTCGGACACTTGTCCCAACACCGTACGCCCTCGCAAGTTTCGCTGATTCCCCAACTCTGCAGGTGGATGCAGGTTGGAAGCACAGGCAATGTGGTGGTGCCCCTCTGGCAAAGATGCCGGTGAGCTCTGGTCTTCTTCTCTGTCTCTCTGTTGCGGCGATGGGTTGCTGATGCTCCCTTGGTGTTAGATTTCGCCCTCGCCCTCGCTTTCCCCCAGTCCCGTTGGCCGCCTATCATAACACTCTTGAAGGAAATCAGAAGCCATATTGGGATTTGCGAGTCGATCGCTTCACCTGAAGCCTTCCGCCCGGTTGAATGGAATGTAACGATTCATAGGTACGTTGGAAAGTCTCTCCCTCATCCCAATACCCACTCATGTCCCCCCGGTCACAGATATCCTGACCCAGCGTCGTCACTGTTGTATGCCAGCAGTTCATCAACGTTTACATTAGCTCTCGCCCTAACCTGCCCTTGCGACACCCACGAGCCACTATCTCATCTCCCGTTTCCCCGGGATCACAATTCCAACCTTCTCCCCCTGCTCACCATCTCCCATCGGTATCATTCCCCTTGGATTCAACAAAGACCACCGACGCCAACATTTACGCCTTCCCTCCCGCACCTTCGGCCGTTTTGACGAGTGCTTCCCGCATCCCAGAACAGTTCCTATTCAATGCCGGCTCGCCTCCAGTCTTCTGCCCGCCCTTCACCGCTGATTCCCTGCACCGTCCAGATCTATCACGACGCTGCTGGAGTGTGTTGGATCGTTCGGTGGCTGGGTTTCATCAGCGTCTCCATGGTAAAGGCAAATGAGGCTGGAAGAAGGCAAGAAAGTACAAGGGGAGGGCGATGAAGCAATTGGGCTCGTTGCTGCGTCTGCATGGTTTTTCGGCACTCATCAGCTTCGTTGGCACCTCGAAACTCGGATGCGGTTGGGCCTCGTCACCGTTTCTCCAAGACATCTTCGCACCGACTCTACCCCAGCAAATGAAAGTGATATGTCGGGAATGATCGATTGGCGAAAGTGAGCAATAGTGTTTATCTTTCCTCCCTCGTTGATCATTATAATTTGCTGACACTCTCCCTGGTATTCTGTTCTAGCATCCCTGCCGCTTGCTAGTAGCTGAAGAGACAAACACTGACCCTTCCTTCTCACCCTTCCCTCCACCCATTCAACGATACGAAGAGATCGAAGCAGCGGAGGACCTGTCCCGAGCACCGGCCATAACCGTCATCCCGTTATTTGTTGACTTGCAGATGTCCTAAATCTCAAATCAAAGTGGTGCTCTAGTCGAGACTGCCGACCGGTTGGATAAACTTGATTTGACCAAAGTCAAGCTGCCCGTTTTAGTTACATGTTCAACGCTGCTGTCGTCTGTTCTGCGGACTGCGTTGATACGGCGCCGCCGGGTCTGTATATGCTCAGTGTTGCCACATGTATTAGCTTCTTTGACAAATGTCAGGCAGTGGACAAATGGTGCCAGCTGAAAACCCAAGATCTAAAGGGGGCTTGTGGATCCAAGGACGGTGAGTGCCAGTGGGGTTCAGTGCACCAAAAGCGGGACATTTCTTGGAGCATGACTGCATTGGGACTACGAAACGTACACGGACACGAGCTGGGACAATTAAGCGGAGGCCTTGCTTATTTTCATATAATCCAAGCGGGCACCCAGCATAGCTACACTCAGGACCAAATTACATGCAACCTCTGGTGCTGCAAGGCTCATTTCCGTCTGTAAACGTGCGTCTATCCATTGGAACAACTAGTCATCGTTTGAGATTGCAATAAGGATGTTAGAAAACGAACAAACTTACTCTGTATGCATCCATGGGTGTAAACAGGTAAAGCCCCTGTGGAAGTAAGGTCAAAAAGGGCACTCACGAAGGATCCGGAGGAGCACATACCCGATCGCTAATGAAACGGTCGGTACTGGGAACTGATGGGCTCTCTGGGGGACTGCTGCGACACTGTATGGAGAGTTTCTTGGTTAGATAGAATTCTCAAAGGCGAGAGAAGCCCATAAATACCTTCTCTCTTATCGCTTTTCCTATACGCCCTACATCGCGCTGCAAGGTCACAGCTTGTTCCCGGTGCATTTCCGAGCGATACACATATTCGCCGCCCATATGTCTGAAAGAATTTCTGGCAAACCAATAGAGCCTCTCCTGTAGCCATCTGTCTGGTGCGGGATCACTTTCCAAGCCGAGGGCCAGGGATTCGATGCATTTGGTAAGGGCGAGCCAAACTTGCTGGGGCCTGTGATCAGGAGGATCCCCGAATAACCAGAAGAAAGTGAAAGTGAACAAATAGAGGTGGCATGACAAGTTTCGGTCAGGGGAGAGCTGCTTCAGTTCAGCGAGGGTACTTCGTTCCGAATTCGTGTTCAGAAACTGGTTCCAGTGGTATTGACAGTGCAGCTCGCTATATTCTGTAACCGGCGACGATGGAATATTATTCAGCTGGTGTTCAACATTGAGGCTGAAGCAGTGGTAGGATAACTTGAGATGATAGGAAGGTGATACAAAGAAGGTCCCTGACCGGGTTGTGGAGGTGAGGAAGTCGCGGAGGGATGTGTGGCGAATAATCACAGGTTCATCTTTGTCGATCCCCGGGCTATTGATGAGCTCTCGCAGACTGGCCACAACCTGAGAAACATCAGAAGCTTCTACGCAAAGAAGATCTGCGATCGCAGCAATCGAAAGTGGCTCGAGAAGCAATGTGATGGTTGATATGATGTCAGAGAAATAGGGAAAGTCTTGGGAATTTGCGAGGATGTGAGCATAGGCAGCATCGAGATGTTTTTCGAAGTGTTCAACAAGATACAAAGCAACAGCTGTCCCAGACCGCTGCTCCTTCTTGATGTCGCGGCAGCGATCCGCAAGATAAGCATGGAATGAGGGAGGAGCAAAGAAACGTCCGGATCGACTTTCAGTTGTGAGGAAGTCGCGGAGGGATGTGTGACACATGGTGACAGGTAAGTCGTCGGTGCCGGGAATATGGATGATTGCTTGTAAGTTGACGAGGACCCGAACGACTTCAAAATTCTCGATGCCGAGGAGTTCGGCGAACCCGACAATAGGGAGTGGTTCAAAGAGTAATGCGAGAGTTGATATGATGTTGGAAAAATGGGGGAGATCCTGGGACCGAGAGAGCGTTCTCGCATAGAGGGTATCAAGGCCGGGGTTCATGTTGAGGGTGTGGGGGAGACGCTCCATCGGCGTTGATTGATTGTCGGTGGGGTCGACGATGTACTTGAAAAGCGCGGATGCGAAAATGAACGATCCGCCGATATGATCCACCAATTGGTCCTTGTCCTTCTTCGTTGGCCAATCCCCGTATTTTTGAATATAAGCCTGGATGACGGGATTTCGTTGTTTCTCGGCCTCAAAGCAAGTCTGTATAAACGTGTCGGTGTCTACCCGTGAACAATGGTTGATGAGGTTCTCCAGATGAACTTGATTACCCATGAGACGGCCTTGGATGTGTTGCTCGACCCGGCTGGTGATGAAGAATCGCAGTGGAGTACGGGGGTTCTTTTTAAAGAAGTCGAGCATATCATCAATGAAAGCCTCCACATCGCGCCGGTCCTCGCATTCGTCAAGTCCATCAATAACAATAAGAAAAGGGCCTTTGAGAGCGGTCGTCCAGAGCAGGCGCCCGCTCCAGGCAGCAGCCTTAAAGGGCTCGTACACCAAGTGGCGAAGCTGGGACACTAAACTCGATTGTAAGAGGCCTGGCTTCTCCTTGAGCGCCTTCTCGATGAATGGTGCCGCTTCGGGGATTGCGTCTGCCAATTGGCAGGCCAGAGTTGTTGCGAACCTCGTCATTCGACTTCGATCGCCAGCGTTTCTGAAGAAGAAAAAGCTCCCAACCAACCGATTCCTCTCTTCGAACTTGAGCGCGATTGCTAGAGCGATAGCCGATTTCCCGCATCCTACGTAGCCGTAAAGCCAGAGGACGTGGGTGTTCCACAGCAGTGTGCTATCGGCCCATGCAACAATTCTACGAATAATTTCTATTCGTGTACCAGGGAAGCACGCCGAATTTGGGGGAGATGTCTCTCGATTTCGAGTATGAGATGCATCAGGAATTGGTCGAAGGAGTCGAAGGAGGTATGAGACTTGGCAATGGATTAATCGGGATAGCGACTGGCAATGTCGGGGACAGCTGTAACTCACCTGCTTGATCGATGGGCTCGGGATGCTGCTGATTCTCAGCGGTTGCATCGGATCGATCAGAAACTTGGTTGAGGGTACCTTGACGAGAAAAATCAACGAGTCGATCCCTGTCTATTGTTCAGTAAATAAACGAACGCTCACCATGGTTATCCCCAAAAATCGCGTTCTCAACGCGTTCGACTTTGTTCACTGTGCCATGGTAGTGCTGTATTATCTGCACTTCTCTCGGCGTTGAATCAACGTCTTCAGCACCAGAGAAGGCCGCTTCAGAGGGCGCCGATCTGTCATCCATCTGGGGAGGAGCACGGAATAAGACGAAGAGGAGTTGGATTCGAGAATGATCGACGTGATAGGTGCTGAGGAAGGAAGGGTGCACAGCTCGAGAGGATGCCAGATACACAGCCTGTTAATTAACACGAGGCTAACATGAGGAACACCAATTTGAATACATTAAATGGTCAATTAGACGCCCGAAGCCCGTGATCAGTGCCGCAGCGAGTAGTTCCAGAACCAGTCGATTGGCTCGGGTCACGGAAGACAGTTCACGCCAGCCCTCGCCGATAAGTCAGGAGCGTATACAGACCTAATGCTCAGGTCGTTAGTGATAGGGATCCGGATCCAGACTCAGAATGTCGGGGTGGCTGGGATGTGAGAAAAGGCTATCGCATTCAAGCGGTCTGGATTCGAGTCAGCCCAACTCACAGGTAGTAATTATCCATTGATTTCGCTGGCCATTCTAGATCTTTTCCAGGCAGATCTGCATGCTCGGCGAGATATTCGGACTGCAGCCTGCTTTCAAGCAGAACCACGCGCGGCTCAATCAAACGCGGATGTTGTTTGTCTTTGGCCTTCGATCATAACACTGCTGCCGCTAATGATGCCCTCCCGAAGGTGTGGTGTTAGATTTNCCCCCGGACCATCACCCTCGCCATCCCTTTCGCCCGGTCCCGTCGGCCACCTGCCATACCACTTTTTCTTGAAGAAATCAAAAGCAATATTGGAATTCGTGATTCAATTGCTTCGCCTGGAGCCTTCCGCTCAGTTGGACAGAATGTAACCACCCACAGGTGCGTTGGGAAGTCTCTCCCTCATCGCAATACCCACTCATGTTCTTCCAGTCACAGATATCCTGACCTGGCGTCGTCACTGTTGTACGCTAGCAGTTCACCACTGACACTTACAACAGCTCTCACCCTAATCCCGCCTTGCGATACCCACAAGAAGCCATCTCGTCCCCCGTTTCCCCGGGAACACAATTCCAACCTTCGCTCTCCGCTGATAATCTCCTATTAGTATCATTTCCCTTGGATTCAACGACAACCAACGACGCCAGCATTTACGCCTTCCCTCCCACAGGCAAGTCCTCCTACCTTCGGCCATTCTGATGGTGCTTGCCGCATTCCAGAGTGCTTCCTATTCAACGGCGGCTCGCCTCCGTTCTTCTACGCGCCCTTCACCGTTGATTCCCTGCACCATCCAGATCCACCGCAACGCCGCTGGAGTGTCCTTGACGGTTCGGTGGCTGGGTTTCACCAGCGTCTTCATGGTGAAGGCAACTGAGACTGAGAGAAGGCGAGGGAGGAGGGGAGGGCGATGAAGAAAATGGGCGCATTGCTGCATCTGCAATGGGTTTGCGGCACTCATCAGCATCGTTGGCACCTCGAAATCCAGATGTGGTTGGGCCTCGTCACCGTTTCCCCAAGACATCTTCGCACCGACTCTACCCCAGCAAATGAAAGTGATATGTCGGGAATGATCGATTGGCGAAAGTGAGCAATAGTGTTTATCTTTCCTCCCTCGTTGATCATTATAAAATTTGCTGACACTCTCCCTGGTATTCTGTTCTAGCATCCCTGCCACTTGCTAGTAGCTGAAGAGACAAACACTGACCCTTCCTTCTCACCCTTCCCTCCACCCATTCAACTATACGAAGAGATCAAAGCAGCGGAGGACCTGTCCCGAGCACCGGCCATAACCGTCATCCCGTTATTTGTTGACTTGTAGATGTCCTAAATCTCAAATCAAAGTGGTACTCTAGTCGAGACTGCCGACCGGTTGGATAAACTTGATTTGACCAAAGTCAAGCTGCCCGTTTTAGTTACATGTTCAACGCTGCTGTCGTCTGTTCTGCGGACTGCGTTGATACGGCGCCGCCGGGTCTTTATATGCTCAGTGTTGCCACATGTATTAGCTTCTTTGACAAATGTCAGGCAGTGGACAAACGGTGCCAGCTGAGAACCCTAGATCTAAAGGGGGCTTGTGGATCCAAGGACGGTGAATGCCAGTGGTGGTTCAGCGCACCAAAAGCGGGACATTTCTTGGAGCATGACTGCATTGAAACTACGAAACGTACACGGACACGAGCTAGGACAGTTAAGTGGAGGCCTTGCTTATTTCCATATAAATCGAGTCACTGAAAAGACCCTGCACAGCTACACTGAGGACCAAATCACATGCAACCTCTGGTGCTGCAAGGCTCATTTCCGTCTGTAAACGTGCGTCTATCCATTGGAACAACTGGTCATCGTTCGAAATTGCAATAAGGATGTTAGAAAACGAACAAACTTACTCTGTATGCATCCATGGGTGTAAACCGGTAAAGCCCCTGTGGAAGTAAGGTCAAAACCGGCACTCACGAAGGATCCGGAGGAGCACATACCCAATCGCTAGTGAAACGGCCGGTACTGGGAACTGATGGGCCCCCTGGGAGACTGCTGCGACACTGTATGGAGAGTTTCTTGGTTAGATAGAATGCTCAAAGGGGAGAGAAGCCCATAAATACCTTCTCTCTTATCGCTTTTCCTATACGCCCTACATCGCGCTGCAAGGTCGTAGCTTGTTCCTGGTGTATTTTCGAGCGATACACATATTCGCTGCTCATATGTGTGAAAGAATTTCTGGCAAACCAATAGAGCTCCTCCTGTAGCCATCTGTCTGGTGCGGGATCACTTTCCAACCCGAGGGCCAGCGATTCGATGCATTTGGTGAGGGCGAACCAAACTTGCTGGGGCCTGTGATGAGGAAGATCCCCGAATAACCAGAGGAGAAAGAAAGTGAACAAATAGAGGTGGTACGACAAGTTTTGGTCAGGGGGGAGCTGCTTCAGTTCAGCGAGGATACTTTGTTCCGAATTCGTCTTCAGAGACTGGATCAAGTAGCGGTCATAAGTCCACTCGGTATCTCTTGGGAATGGCGACGATGGAATATCGTTCAGCCGGCGCTCAAGTATGAGGCTGAAGCAGTGGTAGGATAGCTTGAGGTGATAGGAAGGTGATACAAAGAAGGTACTTGACCAGGTTTTGGAGACGAGGAAGTCGCGGAGAGATGTGTGGCGAATAATCACAGGTTCATCTTCGTCGATCCCCGGGCTATCGATGAGCTCTCGCAGACTGGCCACGACCTGAGAAACATCAGAAGCTTTTATGCCAAGATGATCTGCAATCCCAACAATCGAAAGTGGCCTGCCAAGGAATGTAATGGTCAATATGATGTCAGAGAAATGGGGAAGGTTATGAGACATTGCGAGGATACGAGCATAGGCAGCATTGAGATGTTTTTTGAAGTGGTCAACACGATACGAAGCGGCAGCTGTCCCAGACCGCTGCTCCTTCTCGGTGTTGCGGCAGCGATCTGCAAGATAAGCATGGAATGAGGGAGGAGCAAAGAAACGTCCGGATCGACTTTCAGTTGTGAGGAAGTCGCGGAGGGAAGTGTGACACATGGTGACAGGTAAGTCGTCGGTGCCCGGAATATGGATGATTGCTTCTAAGTTGACGAGGACCCGAACGACTTCAAAACTCTCGATGCCAAGGAGTTCGGCGAGCCCGACAATAGGGAGTGGGTCAAAGAGTAATGCGAGAGTTGATATGATGTTGGAAAAATGGGGGAGATCCTGGGACCGAGAGAGCGTTCTCGCATAGAGGGTATCTAGGCCGGGGTTCATGTTGAGGGTGTGGGGGAGACGCTCCATCGGCGTTGATTGGTTGTCGGTGGGGTCGACGATGTACTTGAAGAGCGCGGACGCGAAAATGAACGATCCTCCGATGTGATCCACCAATAGGTCTCTATCCTTCTTCGTTGGCCAATCCCCGTGTTTTTGAATATAGGAATTGATRATAGGATTTCGTTCTTTCTCTGCCTCGAAGCAAGTCTGCATAAACGTGTCGATGTCGTCCCGCGAACAATGGTTGATGAGGTTCTCCAGACGGACTTGGCCGTTCTTCAGGTGGCTTTGAATGTGTTGCTCGACCCGACTGGTGATAAAGACTCGGAGAGGAACGAGAGGGTTTTTCTTGAAGAACTTGAGCATGTCGTCGATGAAAGCCTGCACGTCCTGACGGTCTTCACATTCGTCGAGTCCATCAATAACAATGAGGAATGGGCCTTTGAGGAGGGACGTTTTGAGGAGGCGGCCACGCTTGGCCGCAGCTTTGAACGGCTCGTACACGAGGTGGCGAAGCTGGGCGACCAAATTCGACTTAAGAAGACCTGACTTCGCTTTGACTGCCTTCTCGATGAATGGTGCCGCTTCGGGGACTGCGTCTGCCAATTGGCAGGCCAGAGTTGTCGCGAACCTCGTCATTCGACTTCGATCGCCAGTGTTTCGGAAGAAGAAAAAGCTCCCAACCAACCGATTCCTCTCTTCGAACTTGAGCGCGATTGCTAGAGCGATAGCGGATTTCCCGCATCCTACGTAGCCGTAAAGCCAGAGGACGTGGGTGTTCCACAGCAGTGTGCTATCGGCCCATGCAACAATTCTACGAATAATTTCTACTCGTGTACCACGGAAGCACGCCGAATTCGGGGGAGATGTCTCTCGATCTCGAGTATGAGATGCATCAGGAATTGGTCGAAGGAGTCGAAGGAGGTATGAGACTTGGCAATGGATTAATCGGAATAGCGACTGGCAATGTCGGGGACAGCTGTAACTCACCTGCTTGATCGATGGGCTCGGGATGCTGCTGATTCTCAGCGGTTGCATCGGATCGATCAGAAACTTGGTTGAGGGTACCTTGACGAGAAAAATCAACAAGTCGATCCCTGTCTACTATTCAGTAGATAAACGAAAGCTCACCATAGATATTCCCAAGATTCGCGTTCTCAGCGTATTCGACTTTGTTCACTGTGACTGTGCCATGGTAGTGCTGTATTATCTGCACTTCTCTCGGCGTTGAATCAACGTCTTCAGCACCAGAGAAGGCCGCTTCAGAGGGCGCCGATCTGTCATCCATCTGGGGAAGAGCACGGAAGAAGACGAAGAGGAGTTGGATTCGAGGATGATCGTGATAGGTGCTGAGGAAGGAAGGGTGCACAGCTCGAGAGGATGCCAGATAAGCAGCCTGTCAATCAACACGAGGTTAACATGAGGAACACCAATTTGAATACATTAAATGGTCAATTAGACGCCTGGAGCTCGTGATCAGTGCCGCAGCGAGTAGTTCCAGAACCAGTCGATTGGCTCGGGTCACGGAAGACAGTTCACGCCAGCCCTCGCCGATAAGTCAGGAGCGTATACAGACCTAATACTCAGGTCGTTAGTGATTAGGGATCCGGATCCAGAATGTCGGGGTGGCTGGGATGCGAGAAAAGGCTATCGCATTCAAGCAGTCTGGAAGTCAGGCCAACTCACAGGTAGTACTTATCCATTGATTTCGCTGGCCATTCTAGATCTTTTCCAGGCAGATCTGCATGCTCGGCGAGATATTCGGACTGCAGCCCTGCCCACACGCGGCTCAATCAAATGCTGGTGCTGTTTGCCTTTGGCCTTCGATCATAATACTGCTGCCGACGCGGCAAACATTTCAGAAAAACGATCGCTCGTCGAGTATGTACCACCACCATGGCTTTAAATCTAGGAAAGCGTAAGGAAAGGGAAGAGGAAGAGAGCCATGGGTGAGTTTTTCCCTCCATTCTCAGTATACAGACGCGATATTCAAGAAGATCTCCAGAGCCACACTTTTCGTATCCAATCTCCCGTATTCAGCGACCTCGGTCGACCTCGAAACCCCTGTTCTCAGATATCGCGCCCGTCCGAACGGCTTTCGTTGTCACAGAACATGGGACCGGCGTCTCCAAAGGTGTTGGATACGTCTCCTTCGCCCTGGAGGAAGACGCAGAGGGTTGCTACTCAAAAGTCGAGGAGGAGGGACTGTCAATAGCCGGAAGGAAGATTCGCGTGCAGTGGGCAGATAAACGGGTGAGTAGAACTGTCATTCCATGGTTTCTTTACGTCTAATCTCAGTGTAGAAACGTAAAGAAGAAGGGGCCTCTGAGGAGAAGAAAGAAGTCAAGAGTCGGCCCCGTCAGCCTGGACCTCGAACACCAAACGACCCTCTTGCCGTGCGCACCGTCATCGTGACCGGTCTTCCTAGCCCCCTCGACTCTAAAATCCTATGGAAGAAAATTCGAAAATGCCCTGGGGCAAAAGATCTCACCTGGCCCATCAAAAAAGAGAACGGAGAAGAAGATCCAAGTGCTGGTGAGTTATCGAGCACCGCGTTCATACATCTGAAGACTAATTATGCAACAGCCCACGTTCTCTTCGAAAATCCCGCAAAAGCTCAGGACGCCGTTAGCAAACTCCACGCACATGTATACAAAGGCTCTCTGCTGTCGGTTACTCTCAAGAAACGACTCGAGCATCTCGCAAAACCGGCCGCTGCGAAATCAGGCTCGGCACCGACACGAGCAAGCCGTCTCATCGTTCGAAATCTTCCATTCAACGCAACAGAACAAGACCTTCGCGCCATGTTCCTTCCATACGGTCCCGTGCATTCGATAACGATGCCTCTGACAGAAGCAAAGGAGGCCGAGGAGGGGGAACAGGAAAGTTCGCGGCGGAGGAACAAGGGCTTTGCATTCGTTTGGATGCTCAGTAAGAAGGACGCGGAAAGGGCTTTGGAGGGGTGTAACGGCAAGGCGATTCGGGCTGGTCTAGCGGAAGAGCTCGTGTCGGCCAAGCAAAAGAAGAAAAAGCAGTTGCGGTTGGAGAAGAGGATGAAGGGTGTCAAGAAGGAAGGGGCAGCAGCACCCGATGTTGAGTCTGACGCTGACGCTGAGGCCGAGGGAGGTGAAGAGAAGAAGGAGGTTGGAGAGGACGACCAGGATGAGCGTGTCATCGCCGTCGATTGGGCGTTGAGCAAGGAGAAATGGAAGGAGGAAATGGCAAAGATGGAAGAGCAACCTGCGGGGGGCAACGTCGAAATGGACGAGCCTTCATCGGATAGCGGAGGTGAATCCGACAGTGGAGACGAGGGCTTGGGTGTTCACGAAGACGACGATGGCGATGACGAGTCAACATCTTCACGCGACGGGGATGAAGGCTATGATCGCGACACAGACGAAGAAGAACCCACCAAGCCGCAGCTACCTCCCCCCGAAGCAGGGACTACGCTTTTCGTTCGGAATGTCCCTTACATCGCGACAGAAGATGAACTACGGACATTGTGAGTATATCTTCTCCCTGCCGTGCTCCCGCTTGCTCAATTTACTCATACGAGAANTTTTCATAGATTCCGCGCCTTTGGTCCCCTTCGATATGCAGTAGTCACCACCGACCCTGCTACTGGCCGCTCACGGGGCACAGGTTTCGCGTGCTTTTGGAACAAAGAAGATGCGGACAAAGTTGTCGATCAAAGCGAGATCCTGCGCTCAGAAACAGCTGGCCACAATTCTGCAGTACGTCACCCTTGCCCTACTCGTCATCGCGGTTTACTCACATGTATCTACCTAGCCAAAGAAAAATCCGTTTAGCCTACCCTCGATTCTCACTCCTGATCCTTCGTCAAGCCTAGCACGGAGCTTGGTCCTCCATGGTCGAACACTCGACGTCGTGCGTGCAGTTACCCGCGATGTCGCAAGCAGACTGAAGGAGGAGGGAGAAAAGCTGAGGGAGAAGCAGGATAAACGCAACATGTATTTGCTGCGCGAAGGGAGTACGTGGACGCCTCAATTTCCATCATTCTGTGTTCTAATATCTCATTTTTTCCTCTAGTCATCCACCCCAATTCCCCAGCAGCGGCCAACCTCTCTCCCACGGAGATCGAGCGTCGGACTGCATCGTATAACCAACGAAGGACCTTGCTCAAATCCAACCCCTCGCTTTTCATTTCAAGGACGCGTCTTAGCGTGCGGCAGATCCCCCTATACGTTTCCGAACGCATGCTGAAACGACTCGCCATCCACGCTCGCCGTGCGTTCCAAACCGAGGTCAAGGAAGGGCAAAGGGAATCTTTGACCGTCGACGAACTCACCGAGCGATCCGAAACTGCTTTAGAAGAGATCTTGAAGAAGGGGTTGGAAGAGGCTGGGGAGGCTCCGCAAGAAAAAGGCGCTGCGGGGAAGAGCAAGCATAAAGGGAAAGGACGGGATACTGGCGTGAAGCAGACCAAGATTGTGCGCCAGAACGAACGTGTGGACCCTATCACGGGTAAAGGCCGAAGCAAGGGTTACGGCTTCATCGAGATGGGCAACCACGCTGACGCCTTGCGCGTCTTGCGGTGGGCGAATAACAACAACGCTGTGACGCCGCTGTTCCAGCAGTGGTATAAAGAGGAGCTGGAGGATCTTTTGAAGAGAGAGAAGGCGAAATCCCCAGGCGAGAGGGACGATACGAGAATCAAGAGGATCCAGGATGAGATCGAGACGAGTAGTGCGACGAGGGTGAGGGGGAGAAGGGGACTTTGATCGTGGAGTTTTCGATTGAGAATATTCAGGTTGTCCAGAGGAGGTCGAATCTGCAAAATGAGAAGGGACGTGATGGCGGTGCTGCTCCCAAGGAGGTAAATTAAATTTCGTCGGTTGGATGAATATCACACTGATTACCATACGATTAGCAGAAATCGTCGCCCTTATCTCCATAAAAAGCGTCGAAGAAGGATCCAGCGCGTCACAAGTATTTGAAGCGCGATCATGAGAAGGGGATGACGACGAAGAGGGGTCGAAAGCCGGCTCGTCGCTAACCAAGTGTAGAAAGGTAGAAAAGGAAGACGATTCGGCGGCTGGGGATCCACCTTCAAAAACCCAAAACTTCAACCCGGCCGGGGCAATGATTAGTAGGAAGAGGAAGGAAAGGAAATCGGGGCGGAAGGGGAAGGCACGATCGAATCGTTCAAGTCGATGTCGGTTGGTCTTTATCTCCTACGCGTTTGTTACATTCACCTGATTTCATGGAACTATTCTTGGGCAATGGTGAAGGCTTGGGGCTGATTTTCCGTTGACATGAAACCAATCGCTGATTCAGAAGTGACAGATGGCGGGCTTGTGCAGACTCCCGGCTTGGCAGCCGCTCTATTTCTGTGAGTGTATAGTAAAGAAGGGGCACAGTTTAGTATGGTTTGCCAGCAAAGGCAAGGGTAGTTGGTAACTTCCATCCGGGAGTTAGGCGGACTCAAACTTGGGGACCGCTTGGATATATTTGAAGGTCTTTATGTAGCATTCTAACGCGATAGTCTTGGCTCACATCCCAACTGCCAACCTTCCGAATACCCGGATTCCACTGAGTGCATTCATTGCTCATTCTGGCCCCACGGGCAGCGACGCAGCGACCATCCGAGGCTCGAGCCCTCCCATATTGACAGTCTCCGGCGCCGCATCTAACAATAAGTTTAGAGCAACCTTTTTGTATACTCCACTTCGACAAATTTCATGTTAACCTATACTAGCTTTGCTCGTGGTGCCCACATCCCAATTCCTGTCTCGGATCGCCGTCCTTTCCTATCAACGTATTAATGACAGCTGGCTCGGCGGCGAAGGCTGGTGTGAACTGACTTCCGTGACCCGGGTCAGTCTGCTGGACTCTGGAGCCTTTCGTTGCGGCACTGATCACACGGCCTGTGCGTCTAATCGACCGATTCCTTACGTTAGCCTCGTGTTGACTGGCAGGCTGTTTATGCGGCATCCTGTAGAGCTGTGCACTCTTCCTTCCTTCTCACCTCCCACCATCATCCTCGAATTCAACTCCTCTTCATCTTCCGTGCTCTTCGCTAGATGGGCGACAGATCTGCGCCGTCTGAGGGGGCGTTTTCTAATGCCGAAGGCACTGATTCAACGCACAGAGAAATGCAGATAATACAGCACCACCATGCCACAGTCACAGTGAACAAAGTCGAGTACGCTGAGAACGCGAATTTTGGGGATAACCATGGTAAGCATTCGTTTATCTACTGAATAATAGATAGGGATCGACTCGCTGATTTTCCTCGTTCAGGTACCTTCAACCAGTTTTCTGATCGATTCGACGCAACCGCTGGGAATCAGCAGCATCTCGGGCCCGTCGATCAAGCAGGTGCGTTATAGCTGACCTCCCGACAATCACTATTCCGATTGATCCATTGCCAAGTTTCGGACCTCGTTCGACTCCTTCGACCAATTCTCGATGCATCTCATACTCGAGACCGAGAGACATCTCCCCCGAATTCGGCGTGCTTCCCTGGTACACGAACGGATGTTATTCGTAGGATTGTTGCATGGGCCGATAGCACACTGCTGTGGAACACCCATGTCCTCTGGCTTTACGGCTATGTGGGATGCGGGAAATCGGCTATTGCTCTAGCGATCGCGCTCAAGTTCGAAGAGAGGAATCGCTTGGTTGGGAGCTTTTTCTTCTTCCGAAACAATGGCGATCGGAGTAGAATGACCAGGTTCGCGACAACTCTAGCTTGTCAACTGGCAGCCGCAATCCCTGAAGCGGCGCCATTCATCGAGCAGGCGGTCAAAGCAGAACCAAGTCTCCTCAAGTCGAATTTGGTCACTCAGCTTCGCCGCCTCGTGTACGAACCGTTCAAAGCTGCCGCCAAGTGTGGCCGCCTCCTCAAATCATCCCTCCTCAAGGGCCCATTCCTTATTGTTATTGATGGACTCGACGAATGTGAAGACTGTCAGGACGTGCAGGTTTTCATTGAAGACATGCTCAAGTTCTTCAAGAAAAACCCCCTCATTCCTCTCCGAGTCTTTATCACCAGTCGAGTCGAGCAACACATTCAAGGCCACCTAAAGAACAACCAAGTACGTCTGGAGAACCTCATCAACCATTGTTCACGAGGCGACATCGACAAGTTTATACGGACCTGCTTGGAGGCGGAGAAACAACGGAATCCCATCATCAATGCTTATATTCAAAAACACGGGGATTGGCCAAC
This sequence comes from Candolleomyces eurysporus, assembly GCA_027579435.1. Lineage (NCBI taxonomy): Eukaryota > Fungi > Basidiomycota > Agaricomycetes > Agaricales > Psathyrellaceae > Candolleomyces > Candolleomyces eurysporus. Next base: position 8,736 of record JANBPK010000829.1, on the reverse strand, counting down.
GAAGAAAGATAAGGACCAATTGGTGGATCACATCGGCGGATCGTTCATTTTCGCATCCGCGCTTTTCAAGTACATCGTCAACCCCACCGACGACCTATCAACACCAATGGACCGCCTCCCGCACACCCTAAACATGAACCCCGGCCTTGATACCCTCTATTCGAGAACGCTCTCTCGTTCACAGCATCTCCCCCATTTTTCTGAGATCATATCAGCCATCGCATTACTCTCCGAACCACTTCCCATTGTCGGGATCGCTGAACTTCTTGGCATTGAGTCATTCGAAGTCGTTCGGGTCCTCGTCAACCTACAAGCGATCATCCATATTCCAGGCACTGATGACTTACCTATTACCATGTGTCACACATCCCTCCGCGACTTCCTTACCACCAAAACACGGTCAGGGGCATACTTTGTATCACCTGCATATCACTTCAAGTTATCCTACTACTGGTTCAGCCTAAATCTTGAGGACCTGCTGGATGTCCCTCCGTTGTCGTTGGTTACACAAAATAGCCGGCAGCACTGCCGACAACACCGGGCCCAGTGTCTGAATACAATGTCAGAGCAAAGTATACTCACTGAACTAAAGCAGCTCCCCCACCTACCCTCCCNAAAACTTGTCATACCACCTCTTTTCATTCACTCACATTTTCCTCTGGATTTTTGGAGATGATTCTGATCACAGGCCCCAGCAAGTTTGGTATGCCCTCAGCAAATGCATCGAATCCCTGGCCCTCGCTTTGGAGTGTGATCCTGCACCAGACAGATGGCTGCAGATGGTGTTTGATTCGCTTGGATTTTTCACCAATTTTGTGGATGACCATGTGTATCACTTGAAAATACACCAGGAACAAGCTACAATCTTGCAGCACGACATAGGGTGTATAGGAAAAGCAATTAGAGAAAAGGTATTTATGGGCTTCCTTTGCCTTCAACCATTCTATCTAGCTAAGAGACTCTCCATACAGTGTCGCAGCAGTCTCTCAGAGAGCCTATCAATTCCCACTACCAATCGTTTCACTAGCCGTTTGGTATGTGTTCCTGTAGTTCCTTTGCAAGTGCCCTTTTTGACATTACTTCCACAGTGGCGGCTTTGGAACTGGACGCCTGTGGAGGCATGCAGGGTAAGGCTTTCCATTTTCTAACATTATTGTTGCGATCTCAAAGGATGACTAGTTGTTCCGATGGATAGATGCATGTTTACAGATGGAAATGGGTCTTGCAGCACCGGGTGCTGCATGTGATATGGTCCTGAGTATAGCTTGTAGAGATTCTTACTGTTTGTTGGATTGTATAAAAATAAGCAAGGCCTCCACGTAACTGTCATGTATGGTTCATAGTTTCAATGCAGTCATACTCAAAGAAATGTACCCCCTTTGGCCTGCTGAGCCCCACTAGCGTTCGCCATCTTTGGATCCACAAGCCCCCCTTTAGACCTAGGGTTCTCTCAGCTGGCACTGTTTGTCCACTGCCTGGCATTTGTCAAATGAAGCTGATGCATGCGGCAACACCGAGCATACACAGACCCGGCATGTATCAACACGGTCCGCAGAATGTATGATGGAAGCGTTGAACAGGTAACTAGGACGAGCAGCTTGACTTCGATCAAATGAAGGTTACCCAACCGGTCGACAATCTCGACGAGACCGCCGCTTTGATCTGAGATTCAGGACACCTACAAGTCGACATACAACGGGATGATAGTCATAACCGATGCTCGAGACAGCTAGAATATGATATTGCACAGCAAAAGATAGGCTGAACACGACGAACTGGATTCACCAGAAATAAGAATACGAGTAAGGGCCGGGTACACTACTGGCAGAAAATCCCGAGCACCGAAGGCACTAACAACATACGACGTGCATCTGGTCTTCGAGGAACAAACAGGGAAGAAGGGGAGCATATCCTATGTCCTCCGCCGCTTTGATCTCTTTGTATGGTTGAATGAGCGGAAGGAAGGGTCAAAAGGAAGGGTCGGTGTTCGTCTATCCAGCTACTAGCGACCGACAGGGATGCTTGAACAGAAGAAAAGGGAGAGTGTCAGCAATCTATAACCATCAATGAGAGAGGAAAGATAAACGCTGCTGCTCACTTCCGCCAATCGATCATTTCCGACATATCACTTTCATTGATACCGCTGCGCTAATAGGGCAGCGCGAGGATCCTCCTGCTGAGGTGTAAGAGATGGCCGAGGGCGGTAACGGCAATATAGACTAGGAAACAGGCAGTGTTTATGTCCTGGTTGTCAACGAGGGTTCGAGTCATTTGTTGTGGGCGCAAATCCTGGGTGCGTTTCCATTCGGTAAGTTTACGGTGGTGGTGGTGGATAGCTGTTCCCAAGCCATAGCTCGGGGTAAACGTAGACCCTGGTTCGTGCGACTATCAGTCATCGATACCATGCCTGACGATGGCAGATGAGCTCACGGAAATTCAAAATTGGTTTAGCCTCCATACCTAGAGGGTTTGGCCAAGACTTGAACATTGGGCCGAAACCTTTCAGTGTATGCGCGGCATTGGACATTGAGAGCGGGTTCTTCTCGATGCTTGGAAGGAGGGATGGTACACATCTCTGGTAAAGTCGATAGGGAGCAACAAGTGCCGAGCGGCGACGGTGTCAAGGAGGGCGAGAGGCGATCATCGAAGGACAGAGGGCGAAAGCAAGTACAGTCAACGGCCTGGCCATTTGAAAGCAAACGGTATATTGTGGCTTTGCTCTACGACGACGACTGACTGGATTCGCTTTTTCGTCGCTTCATGCTCGCCGTAATACGTAACAGTTGCATCATCCAACAGCCTTCCAAGACATCCTCCTACTGCGAAAACGCAACTCTGAGCCTCGGTCGCATTCGAAGACTTTGTTCGGTACGAAAAACGGACAGGACTTGCGGCGACTGACGACGGGCTCATTATTGGAGAATTGAGGGACCGACGTTGTCCACAGAGCCGGTCTGTTGCTGGGTTAGAGTCGGTGCGACGACGACTTGGGGCAACGGTGACGAGGCCCAACCACATCCGAGTTTCGAGGTGCCAACAAAGCTGATGAGTGCCGAAAAACCATTGCAGACGCAGCAACGAGCCCAGTTGCTTCATCACCCTCCCCTCCTCCTTTCTTGCCTTCTTCCAGCCTCAGTCGCCTTTACCATGAAGACAATAGTGAAACCCAGCCACCGAACGATCCGGGACACTCCAGCAGCGTCGTGGTAGATCTGGATGGTGCAGGGAATCAGCGGTGAAGGGCGGGCAGAAGATTGGAGGCGAGCCGGGGTTGAATGGGACTGTTCTGGGATGCGGCAAGCACTCGCCAAAACGGCCGAAGGTGCGGGAGGGAAGGCGTAAATATTGGCGTCGGTGGTCGTCGCTGAGTTGGAGTTGTGATCCCGGGGAAACGGGAGATGAGATAGTGGCTTGTGGGTGTCGCAAGGGTGGGTTAGGGCGAGAGCTAATGTAAACGTTGATGAACTGCTGGCGTACAACAGTGACGACGCTGGACCATCTGTGACCGGGAGGATATGAGTGGGTATTGGGATGAGGGAGAGACTTCCCAACGTACCTATGAATCGTTACATTCCATTCAACCAAACGGAGGGCTTCAGGTGAAGCGATCGACTCGCAAATCCCGATATGACTTCTGATTTCCTTCAAGAAAGAGTGTTATGATAGGCGGCCGACGAGACCGGGGGAAGGGCGATGGCGAGGGCAAAATCTAACACAAAGGGAGCATCAGCAACCCATCGCCGCGACAGAGAGACGGAGAAGAAGACCAGAGCTCACCTTTGCTAGAGGGGCACCACCGAATTGCCTGTACTTCCAACCTGCATCCACCTGGAGAGTTGGGGAATCAGCGAAACTTGCGAGGCGTACGGTGTTGGAACGAGTGTCCGACATAGGTCGGGGTCCTGAGTTTTAGAGTCGAGGAGGCTAGGAAGGCCGGTGCGCACGGCAAGAGGTTTCCGGGGTCCAAGTCGACGGGGCCGACTCTTGATCTCTTTTTCCCCTCAGGCTCCTTCATCTTTACGCTTCTGCACCAGGATTCAACATCAAATAACCATGGATGACAGTTCTACTCACTCGTTTATCTGCCCACTGCACACGAATCTTCCTTCTGGCTACTGACAGTCCCTCCTCCTCGACTTTTGTGTAGCAACCCTCTGCGTCTTCCTTTAGGGCAAAGGAGAGTACCCAACGCCTTTGGAGACGCCGGTCCCATGTTTTGTGACAACGAAAGCCGTCCTGACAGGTGCGATATCTGAGAACAGGGTTTCGAGGTCGACCGAGGTCGCTGTATATGGCAGATTGGATACGAAAAGTGTGGCTCTGGAGATCTTCTTGAACATCGTGTCTGTATAATGTAGAATAGAGGGAAAACCTCACCCATGGCTCTCTTCGTCTTCCCTTTCCTTACGCTTTCCTAGATTTAAAGCCATGGTGGTGGAATTCGATGAGCGATCGTTTTTCTGAAATGTTGCCGCGTCGGCAGCAGTGTTATGATCGAAGGCCAAAGACAAACAGCACCAGCATTTGATTGAGCCGTGTGGCTCGCTAGCGGTGACGGTGGGCTGCTACTGCAGCTAGTGAGCGGAGTTCAAAAAAGATCATGTAAGCGACCCCAATTGGGAAGGTCGCTCGTGCGAGGCTCATTCTGCCCCAAGCCTTTCCTTCTGAATCTTGAGTTCGAGGTGTTTTCATTTTCTGTACAAGAAGAGACTGTAACATGTTTTATTTGTGTATTAGACCAGCTTTTAATGCAAGGTTGCAAAAAATCAAGCAGGCAGTGGGGCTGTACGTGTCCCTGTGTCATAGTCATTCACAAAGGCCCCGCAGGGCCAAAAAATTAATTGGTTTTAGCTTATGATCAGATTTTCTCTCTGGGACAATAGGTCTAGTGAGAGTTACATCTTTGTTGCCAGAAATTAAGCAGACAGCGGGACCATTGTGCACCTTATTCGAGCATGATGGCCCCGCAGGGCCGGAAATTTGGTTTATCTGAGCCTCTTATTGGCAGTTATTCTTTGGGAGGAAATAGGTATTTCATTCCTCATCCTATCTCTGAAGTATGGTTTTCTACAGTCACTTTCTAGATTGCGGTGAGCACGTCCAATGCTACGAGTCTGCACAACGATCAGCGCTGTCGCCGACTCGACGGTTGCCGCGCGCTGACAAATCAGCTTGTTATCTTGCACAGATAAGATGCAGTAGCAACTTCCGAGATTTGGCAACATCGACTTACCCGATAGCGGTTTTTATTGTGCACATGGGATGGAACTATCCAAAGCCAGCTAAATGANTTTTTTCTGTATTTCTTGTATTGCAGGTGATTATTTGGAAGATTTTTTTGTCAGTAGCAGCAGTAGCAGCGGAGTTACTACTGACGTGGCTGTGTAAATATATTCGGAAAAGCTGCTCTGAGCCTTGCGATCAAATCCGACTTCGCCATTGTTTACCACGTCCAGGCAAGCTACTGCGGAGCGAGGGGTGTCAGCAAGTCCTGGCGAGTCTCTGTCAGCTCCCTCTGCTTCGTAACGGCAGAGGGCTAAATCGGTGAGAGGAGAAGGAGAACATGAGGAAGGTAGTGTATATTTGGATCAGATAATGAGTACATGAATGATGAGTTTACGATGGAACTAGCACAATGGAGAATCCTTGTTCCAAAGGTGGGGGTGAGATGCCAGAGCGACCAGAGAAAGCAGAAAAAGCGAGATAAAGATCGAAGGTAAAACCGAGCCAAAAGGAGAGGAACACGGAGGAGGAGATGTGGCTGGCTCGGGAAGTGGAAGAGGGAGGTTCTGGCATCTGAGCGCTTCCAAAGTGTTGGACAAGACAAAACCCGATACGACTCCAAGACGGAAGAAGGAGTCGGGAGGGGGTCGGGAGCCGACTATACCTGCATGAGAGCAAAGCTCACACAGCGGCGACCAACGGAAGCGCTCCCCCAACAGAGCGAGATCGAGTGCTACCCTGCTGATGAAGGTAGGCCATGACGTTTAGCGTAAGTCTTCATAGATGACCGGATCGACGAGTGTGATGAGAACGATTGGTGCGAGGAAATGAAGAGAGGGAGGATGGAGTCGATCCTACGCCAGTACTCCAGGAAGGCTCTCGAAAGCCAACGGCCTTGAGTAGCTACGATGTCGGGATGTACACCCATAAGAAGGAGGTGTGTGGCACCACCGATCCTAAAGCTGTGCCCCGGCATTTCGGGCATGCCAGCCGCTGTCCAGATCTTGTTGCATCGCCTGAGGAATAGGTCCTTGGTCATCGGGGACCAGCYCCCTTCCGATGAGGAGTTGAACGAGAAGAGGGGAATATTGGGAGGTCCGGAGAAGTTGAGTGAAACATGTCTCTTGATGGCCCGGAGGGGGCAGAGGGGGTCGCCAGGGCGTGCTGTGATCGAGATACTGGCACCTTCATTGCCAGTGGTCTTGGACCACGGGATGGGGAGAGTAGCAAACTCTGTGCCTGGCGAGTCCTTCGAAGAGTTGGTGAAGCCAAAGGTCAACTTGGCGCTGCGGGTGACGTGCTTGCTTTGGTCAAAGCCTGAGGCCGAAGGGATCACTAGCTCCCCCAAACGACAGCAGCTCCAAAAGGCCACCGCAGCCGTTGCCCAGACAGCGATGTCAAATGGGTCCGAATGGTCCAGACCGCTGTGTAGGGTCTGCATGTGTTCAATGGTGACCGGAGGGCGCTTGGCTCTTCGCGAGGAAATCGGCACCATCTTCCTGACCCCAGTGCGAGTGCGTGAGAGGAGGCCCGAACCGTCGCCGTGCCAAGGCGCACCATTGATAGTGTGCCAAAAATGTAAGCCGGCCAACCAGTTGTTGACCGTGCTATCTGAGACGGCCCCAGCGTGCGACGAGATGAAGAGTGATAACAATTCTTCTGAGGCCGGCATGCGTAAATCCTCTGAGATGCCTCGTTTGTCGCAAAACTCGTGAAAGCGGGTGAGGCCAGCGCTGTAGGTCTTGTGAGTGTTGATGTCGACGGAATGCAGCATAACTTCGAACAATTTCTTCGCATCATCTTCTGAGATGCCCTGAGCAGACTGAGCCTCCCTGCGCCGGATGGCAAAGGGGGATGTCCACGAGCTGAAACGTTGTTCACGGGGCACTGGAGGTCTCAGGTCGGAGGCCTGGTTGTTGGAGGTGGATGGTATTGCTTTCCTTGCACCACGAGAGAAGCGCGCGGTGCTAGCGGGTTTGCGACCTGTAGACTGCGACGACGAGGCATTCAGGCTGTGAGACCTTGACTTGGTTGAGGAGGAGGAGGCCGGGGCTACCGTCGGGCGAGATTGTGGACTGGGTTGACTATCCACTATGTCAAAGAACGAGGTGAGGGAAGTGCACAGACTCAACGGCATAGGCGAGGACTCAACGAGAGGAGGAAGGTTGGAGGCAACAAGGTACAATGCTATTTAGACGCGAGTGAAGAATGTTGATACATCGTTATGGACTGTGGTGGAAGGTGAAATGCGGGAATCGTACGAAGGAAGGATGCCACGTGAAACGGGATCTGCCAAGTTTGAAGAAGATTCTACGTAAAGGAACGAGAGGGAGATGTCCATTGAAAGTAATAAAGGGAACGTACGACGAATCGAGTCGTTGATGAACCTGCCATGAGACCAGCCCTTCTGAAAGCTACCGATGACACCCTGGTTGTCGCTGCGAATCAAGACGTCCGTGGAACGATGTCCCTGAGCAACCAGTGCGCTAACCATGAACTCGACCGCCAGGGCTTCCAGCCAGGCAATGTCTTTGCCCGAACCCAGTTGCAGAACATCTCCGTCAAGTCTCCATGCATCCCATCGCCCACCGATGAGAATGCCGATGCCCCAACTGGTAGAGGCGTCCACCCAGATGTCCATATCCTGGGTTGGAGGGCGAAGCGCGACGCTGCGAGAGAAGGAGTCTTCTTGGAGGATGCTGGACCACCAAGTGAGGTCGGTAATGAGAGAGGGCGGGGCATGGTGACGAATGAAGGCTTCTTGGTGGGAGGATGAAGGGAAGTGTCGTATCCACGCGATGACATTGTTGATGTATGCGCGGCCTTCACGGTAGACAAAGGTGGCGTGATAGAGTGATCCGAGGAGGGAGAGAACCTCATGCCTGGTGTGGGAGGCACTACGAATTCGAAAGGGGGCAATCTTGGACAGCAATTTAGCACGCTTCTCGGATGATATGAAGACTGTCTTCGAGGGGATGTCCCACTCAAAGCCGTGATAGGAGAAGGAGTCGGCAAAGGGAGAGCCTTTGGTGACATGCCAGGGGACGCCTAGCGGACTGATCATGGCCTTCATGAGACCATAGTCATAAAGGTAACGGTACACAACCCCGTCTGAGGTTGCATAAAAGGTGCCATTCGAACAGGGGAAGCGGAAGCAAAGGAAATCATCTACCCACTTGATGACCGGACCGACTCCTAAGGAATGCCAGATGTCCACGATGGCATCGGCTACCTCCCCTTGAAGACCAGAGGCATTGCGCAGACCGAAGGGAACGTCGTGATTGAGATAAAATAACCCTTTGTGTTTGATGATGAGAAAGCGTTTGTGATCTGGGCGGACTGGGATGGTACGGTAGGCACCCTCAATGTCAAGCGTGCATGCTTGAGCACCCGGAGGGGCGATAGCGACCTAATTCGAAGCAGGGGAAAGGAGAAAGAATGAGTACAAGAAGTTGAGAGGGCAAGAAAGGAGATGAAAAGCGACACTCGAGAGGGTGGGAAAACGAATTGCGT
>JANBPK010000828.1:34509-83337 GCA_027579435.1 Candolleomyces eurysporus | reverse complement strand
GCTGGGCCACGGTGGCCCGTATGGAAGGGCTGTGATGCAGCCCCAGTTTGCCGAAACGGTTAGGGACATCATGATGTCATGGGGTGTGTTTACTATCAGGATGCACGTAATCTCGAAGCGGGCGAGAGACGGGAGGGNATACTTCTGAGAAGAATTTACACCATATTCCGCTTGGTGTCTTGGGACATTGTAGTTCGAGATGTGTGAGGGTCGGTGCGCACCAGGAGAGAAGCTGGTTCGTCCAGTCCAGGAAGGAGGGACTAGCGAAAAGCATATCGGATTGGAGAATGAGACTTTCGATCTTTGGCATTGGAGGAGCGATTGTGTGAGCTGGTGAGGAAACCTTTGACTGGGCGGATAGTTTATTCATGTCTGAGAGCCGCGTGAGGCTGGACCCAGGGGAGACAATCTCAAAGTCCTTTGGGTTGTGTGCCGCGGTAGACGATCCGATAGCTTCGACTTCACTCCTATTCTTATTCTTCTTCGAGAAGAATTCGATCCATTTCGATAGCCTGTGTCGTTGTCGCTTCTTTGTGTCCTCGACAAGTGCCGTTGGAGGATTTCTGGCAGAGTTTCCTTCGAGAACTTGAGGGACTGCGTTTTCCGCGACCGCCGTGTTATCAGCTGTATAGCACGGAGAGTCAGATGTTATAGAACAACGGAGTGATTCAACAATCACGTACGTGGTAGCTCTTCGATGGTCTGGGACAGCAGGGGTAATTTGGATTGACCAGCTAAGGGGCTCTCGTAGGGAAAGGTTCGGTCAAAGTAGCCTGTACAGTGCAAGGAGAACGTCAGCGCACAACGACTAAACTCAGTCCAAAGAACTTACGAGTCGTTTTAATATCTAGAGCCCGCTCTTTTGAAGATAGAGCTGGGGCTGTAGGAGCGGTTTCAGCCATCGCAGTTTGCCTTCGATCCCGGCCCCAAAGGTACTCCAGGAACGGACCTCCACCGCCCAATAGCACATGCTTGCACCCTTTCGTCAGAGCAGCCGTCAAAAGCCCAAGATAAAGTTTCGTCCACTCTTCCAGCGTAAGTCAAAGAACCTGAGTCTCGTCAAGTCCACGCACATCCCTCATAGCCCAATCATCCGGGTCCATCAAGGATACCTTAAATTCCGTCAGCTCGTCCGTCCTCCTCACGATCGCATGCATCTCCTCCACCTCCTCCACTAGCTTTTCAATCCCCTTGTTGAAGTAAAAATAGACTTTGCTGATATTCTTGGTGGAGAGAGAGCAGCGTATGGCACGTAACGTATGCTCCGGTGCCCGGGTGCAAGATATCCGCCCCCGTGAAAGGTTGTTGATTTTGTGTGTGTCGAAGAACCATGGGAAGACGAGGCTGTTGAAATATTTGCAGGTGCACCCAAGTGCACAGAGAGCAGCGTTGTCGAGTTGATCGATGATTTGGAACAGCAATTCGTGAGGAAGGTTCGTGAGGGACACCAGCGGATCGGAGAGTAACAATGCCCCATTCATTGACTCCGTTTTGGAATCATGATTGGACGCATCGCTTTTCGCGAACAACGTCATGAGACCAGAGAGATAAAAGAGTGAATTGAGAACACGGGGGGAAGGATGGAAAGGAATGATAAAGTTGGTAAATGTATGGGCCGACCGTTGCTTACCCCATCTCCGGTGACCACGCAGGCGGTGACCAGCGAGTGATGCCAGTCGCTCTTTTTTGCCATGGCAAATAATTGTGACGTTAGGTCTTTAGACTCTTAACGTTGTATAGGATAGCTGAAGTGCTACGTTCTTGAGTTCAAAGTTATATGTTTGCGTGTGTACAATTCCCTACTGTCCATGTGCCAATTCTACAAAACAAAGGATAATCGACGGGTATCCGTATCGTTCTAGCCTCTAATTGCCGTCCCTGAGGCTGCACGAGCGTTCCCACTGTTTGAACTACTCACTCACTCCTCCAACAACAACTGAAAGTTGGCGATATCCACGGGGTCTTGTTCATTAAATTTCATCCGTTTAACCTGCGGACTATGCTGTCGGAAAGCCTCGATCACCGGCGGAATGTGGTCCGTCTTCCTATACGGGACATCTATAGCTATCAGGTTCTTCATTTCCAAATAATTGAGATTCGGGAACAACCCAACAACTTGCGCAACCAGGTCAAGCCGACTCGCAGGTTTGATAAGCCGGACATGAGACGCCCAGTCGATCCGCAAGTGTTTCGTATTGATAAAACTGCCCAGGATGCTGTTGGGACCGGCAGCAACGTGCGATCGGAGCCAGGAATTGAGGTCACCGCCGCCGCATGTGAACTTGAAGCCGATGAGGTCCAGGTTATATGAACGGGGTAGGATGTCTTCGAGGGCTCTGTCCATGGCGTCGTATTCGAACGTAGCATCTAGGTCGGTGTATTTTTCTGTCAAGAGGGTAATTTCTTTGAGCTTGGGAGATCGCTTTTCGTTGCGCAGGAGCCGGCTGATCCAGATTGGATGAGCTGTCACTTCTGTTAGGTTGGGAAGGATCGGTTTCCCAAAAACAGGTGTGGCGGATAAGCATGCTGAGACTTGGATTCCATGGAGGTAGAGCTTTTGGATACCAGGATGCCTGGAGAGGAAGCCTAGAATATCGGAGCCCTGGACGTTGGCCTCTACAAACACGCTGGATGTAATCTTGAAAGAAACGAGGGAAGGAAGCTTTAACTTTGAGAGGAATTTACACCAGATTCCGCTCGATGCTTCAGGGCACTCGAGTTCAAGGTGTGTGAGAGTCGATGCGCACCAGAACAGAACTTGGTCTGTCCAATTCAGGAATGAGGGGCTTGTGAGGAATATGTTGGACTGTAGAATGAGGCTTTGTAGCTTTGGCTTTGGAGGAGCCCGTGAGGAAGTGGGTGCGAAGGTCTTTGACTGTGAGGAGTCGTTATTGATATTTTTTGCCCGTGCACGGCTCAGGAAAGGGGAGGGGGCCTTGGAGTTTTTCAAGTGGTATCCCGCGGTGGACGACACGGCTGTTTCAGCGTGGTGAGTATTCTTATTCTTCGTTGAGAAGAGTTCGACGCATTTCAACAGTCGCAATCGCTTCTTGCTTTCCTTTACAACGGGAGCCGTCGAATGCTTGTCAGACTTTTTTTCCGGAACTTCAGCTTGAGGGACAGTGTTCTCTGCGAAATAGAAAAGAGAGTCAATTAATGGAACGAAGGAGCTCCTGTAACATACCTTCCACAGGAAGCAGTTCGACACATTGGGCCACTTGTAAATGCCGTTTTGGCTGACCGGCGAAAGGGCTTTTATAGCGAAAGGCTCCGTCAAAGTAACCTAAAGTACAAAAAAAATGTTAGTGCAATTCCGACAACTCACTTAAATACGAAAAAACTGACGCGTCGTCTTACTACCTAGGCTCCGCTCCCTGAAGGATAGGACTGTTCCTGTAAGAGCACCATGTGTAGCGGTAGTTCGCTCTCTGGCCTGAAGGTAGTTCAAAAACGGTTCTCCACCGCCCAACAACGCATTCATACACCCTTTCGTCAGAGCGGCCGTCAGAAGCCCAAGATAAACCTTCGTCCACTCCTCCGACGTAAATTGAGGCACCTGAGCTTCGTCAAGTCCTGGAGCTTCCCTCATAGGCCATTCATCCGGGACCGACACGAACACTCGGAATTCCCCGAGCTCGTCCATCTTCGTCACAATCGCATGCATATCCTCAATCTCCTCGAGGTGACCCAGACCCTTGTTGAAGCAATGACAGATATTTTTGAATTTTCTGGTGGGGAGAGCGCAGCGTATGACCCGTAACGCGTAACGGGGTGCTCGAGAGCACCATAGCCATCCCTCTGGAAGGCAGTGGGTGATGTAGAGTTTGTCGAAGAGCATCGGGAAGATGAGCCTGTTAAAGTCTCTGCAAGTGCATCCGAGGTCACAGAGAGTAGCGTCGTCGAGCTCATCGATGATTCGGAGCAGCAATTCAGGAGGAAGCTTCGTGAGGGATCCTAGCGGTCCGGAGAATGTTGATCCCTTATTCGTTGACTCCGCCTTGAAACCATTCAAGTTGGACCCCAGTGGGGCGGTTGAATCGCTTTTTGCGAGATTCAACGACTTCATGGAGCCAAAGAGATGAAAAACAGTCTTAGAGCAAGAAGGAAGGGATGGAGAAGAAGCAGTCGGAGACAGGAGTTGGGAACTGGCGATATAACTTCACCCAATCATGCTGTGCCCATCGTTGACATTCAAATGCTGCTGTAACTGACACCTACAAGGCGTAAGCAAACCAAAGTAACTGTCAAAGTCTGCTTGTCGAGCTGCCAAGTACGATCAGTGCACAGCGCACCTTTGACAAGAATTCCGAATTTCAGTGTGATAACGATCGTCCAGTATCCAAAGGCATAGCATTACAACGTCCGATAAAGATGACTGTCAGTGAACTAAGCGAAATGTAAGGAATGAATTTTCGAAGGAGCGTTCGGTGCCACCACAGAGATATTATCTGAGCACGAAAGCCATTACACGAACGTCGTATTTGTCAACGATTGGCTCGACCTCAAGTTCCTCCTCTTTCGGGCCTGCGGGAGATGCGATTCTGCAGTATACCAAACAACTGGAGAATCGTGGCTGGGGTAGCGAGTTGATTTAGATCGAGAGGGGCGTCCGTGACTTGTAGTAAGGAATTGAAATACCAATGTCGATTTTTCCTTGACGAGTTGCATGTCAGCATCTCCCCGAAGTCCCATACATCTTCCAGAGAGAGAATGACATGCGTTTACAAGCCAGCCGGCTTCCTTCGAATAGTGGGTATCCCAGCAGCTGACGAGAAGCAAGGCTTGACAGTCACGCACTCGAAAATGTCGTGAAGTTGCTGACTTGAACAGGTCCACATCTACCCCTGCATCTCCGATGTCTAGCTGCTGGCCAACACAACCCATGATCCACTCCGCCCCTCGTCCTATACGAAGGGGGGCAGGACGGTCGAGGAAGGCGCACAGATGGTTGCGGCAATTGTTTCGAGGGCAATTCCCTGGACCGGTGGAAAGCGAGGGGACGCTTGGCCAAGCTCCTGTAAATAAATGTTGTCCTTAGTTCGGTTGATAATTGCACACTTATGGATTGCATGGACTAATCGCGAGAGAGGTCTGAGGGTAACTCTGATTGTTCTCGGGATAAAACGTTGACGGTTCATTGAACAATCGATTTGAGTAGGCTATAAGGAAAATCGTCTAATGCACTGGTTTGAGGCCTTTGGCGCGTCTTGAGCGATTAGATTCTGCATTGTCCACTATGCAAACAGCTTCGACTATCTTGTGAGTACAAGCGGCCAGCGTGCGATGACAGTCGCTCTTTCTATTCGCTATGGCATAGCACCGTGACCTTGGGTCGTTAGATTCCTGATGTTATAGAGAAACAGCTCAAGCGCTACCCTATTGAGCTTGAAGCTACATGTCTGCGTGTGTAAAATTCCCTACTCTCCATGTGGCAATTCCATAAAATAAATGATAATCAACGGGTACTATATATATGATTCTAGCACCCAATTGCCGTCCCTGAGGCTGCACGAGCTTCCCCACTGTTTCAACTACTCACTCCTTCTCCGACGACTGAAAGTCAGCGATATTTATGGGGTCTTCTTCATTAATTTTGACCTGTTTAACCTGCGGACTATGCCGTCGGAGAGCCTCAATAACTGGCGGAATGTGGTCCGTCTTATTGTCCGGTACATTTGGCACGTCCTTCAGTTCCAAATAGTCCAGATTCGGGAACAATCCAGCAACCTGCGCAACCAGGTCAAGGCGACTCGCATGATTGATAAGCCGAACAATATTCCGCCAGTCGATCCGCAAGTGCTTTGTATCGATGAAACTGGACAGGATGCTGTTGGGACCGGCATCAACGTGCGATTGGAGCCAGGAATCGAGGTCACCGCGGCCGTATGTGAATTTGAATCCGATGAGGTCTAGGTTATGTGAGCGAGGTAGGACTTCTTCGAGCGCTCTGTCCATGGCGTCGTATTCGAAAGTATCATCTATGTAGGTGTAGTCTTCTGTCAAGAGGGTAATTTCTTTGAGCTTGGCACATTGCCTTTTGTTGCGCAGGAGCCGGCTGATCCAGATTGGATGAGCGGTCACTTCCGTTAGATTGGGAAGGATTGGTTTCCCAAAACCAGGCGTCGCGGATAAGCTTGCTGAGACTTGGATTCCGTGGAGGTAGAGCTTCTGGAGACCAGGATGCCTGGTGAGGAAGCCTAGGATGTCGGAGCCCTGGACGTTGGCCTCCTCTACAAATAGGAGGGGTGCAATCTTGAAAGAAATGAGGGAAGGGAGCTTTAACTTTGAGAGGAATTTACACCAGATTTCGCTCGATGCTCCAGGGCATTCGAGTTCAAGGTGTATGAGAGTCGATGCGCACCAGAACAGAACTTGGTTTGTCCAGTTCAGGAACGAGGGACTTGTGAGGAATATGTTGGACTTTAGAATGAGGCTTTGTAATTTTGGCTTTGGAGGAGCCCTTGTGGCAGTGGGTGCGAGAGTCTTTGACCGTGAGCGGTCGTTCCTGGGGTTTTTAGCCTGTGGACGGTTTAAGCCAGGGGAGGGAGTCTTGGAGTTGTTCGAGTTGTATCTCGCGGTGGAGGACACAGCTGTTTCAGCATGGTGGCTATTCTTATTCGTTGAGACCCATTTCAACAATCGCGATTGCTTCTTGCTTTCCTTTATAACAGGAGGCTTTTCAGATTTGGCTTCGGGAAGCTCAGCTTGAGGGGAGGTGCTCTCTGCGAAATAGCAAAGAGAGTCAGGAAATGGAACGAAGGAGCCCTAGGATCACATACCTTCCGGGGGAAGCGGTTTGGCATATCGGGCCACTTGTAAATTCCGTTTTGGCTGACCGGCGAAAGGGCTTTTATAGCGAAAGGTTCCGTCAAAGTAGCCTACAGCGGAAAAACGTCAGGGCAATTCCGACAACTCACTTAAATACGAGAGAACTTACGTGTCGTCTTAGTACTACCTAGGACCCGCTCCCTTAAAGATAGGACTGTGTCTGTAAGAGCACCGTATGTAGCGGTAGTGTGCTCTCTGCTCTGAAGGTAATCCAAGAACTGTTCTCCACCGCCCAACAACGCATTTATACACCCTTTCGCCAGAGCGGCCGTCAGAAGCCCAAGATAAGCCTTCGTCCACTCCTCCGACGTAAGTTGAGGCACCTGGGTTTCGTCTAGCCCTGGAGCTTCCCTCACAGCCCAATCATCCGGGTCCGCCAAGTACAGTCGGAGCTCCCCAAGCTCGTCCATCCTCGTCACAATCGCATGCATCTCCTCAATCTCCTCGAGGTGATCCAGACCCTTGTTGAAGCAATGATAAATATTTTTGAATTTCCTAGTGGGGAGAGAGCAGCGTATGACGCGTAACGTGTAACGGGGTGTCAATGCTTGATAGCATGATATCCATCCCTCTGGAAGGTAGTAAGTGATGCAGAGCTTATCGGAGAGCATCTGGAAGATGAGACTGTTGAAGTCTCTGCAAGTGCATCCGAGATCACAGAGAGTAGCGTCGTCGAGCTCATCGATGATTCGGAGCAGCAATTCAGGAGGAAGCTTCGTGAGGGATCCTAGCGGTCCGGAGAATGCTGATCCCTTATTCGTTGACTCCGTCTTGAAACCGTTCGGGTTGGATCCCGGTGGTGCGGTTGAATTGTGTTTCCCGAAATTCAACGACTTCATGGAGCGAGAGAGATAAAGAGTAGTTTGAGTGTACGAAGGTAGAAAAGAAGCAGTCGGAAACAGAAGTTGGAAACTGGCAATATAACCTCACCAATGATGCTGTGCCCATCAGTTAAGCGCTGCTGTAACTATGACTGTAAGGCGTAAGTAAACCGGAGTAACTGTCAAAGCCTGCTGGCGGCTACATTGAGCTGCCAAGTACGCACAGCGCACCTTTTGGCAGGTATTCCGAATTTCAGTTTGACAACGATCGCTCACTGTCAAAGGTCTAGCATTACAATGTCCAATAAAGATGACTGATGCAAACAGCTTTCACAACCTCGGTGAGTACAAGTGTCCAGCGCGTGATGCCAGCTGTGCGCTTTTATTCGCCATGGCATAGAATTGTGATGTTGAATTCCTAATTTTCTATAGGAACAGCTAACGTACTACACTTTTGAGTTTGAAGTAACAAGTCCGCGTGCGTATAATTCTCTACTCTGTCCACGTGCCAATTCCACAAAATAAAGGATAACAAATAAAGGATAATCGACTAGTATACATATCGTTCTAGCCTCCAATTGCTGTCCGTGAAGCTGCACGAGCTTCCCCGCCGTGCCAACTACTCACTCCTTCTCCAACGATTGAAAGTCGGTGATATCTATTATGGGGTGTATTTCATTAATTTTCACCTGTCTAACCTGCGGACTATGCCTCCGGAGAGCCTCAATAACAGGCGGAATGTTGTCCGTCTGATCATACGGTACATCTAGCAGGCTCTTCAGTTCCAAATAGTTGAGATTCGGAAACAACCCAGCAACCTGCGCAACCAGGTCAAGGCGACTCGCAGGGTTGATAAGCCGGACATAATCCGCCCAGTCGATCCGCAAACGTTTCGTATCGATGAAGCTGAACAGGATACTGTTGGGACCGGCATCGACGTGCGATTGGAGCCAGGAATCGAGGTGGTCGCGAGCGCATGTGAATTTGAAGCCGATGAGATCCAGGTTATATGAACGAGGTAGGATTTCTCCGAGGGCTGTGTCCATGGCGTCGTATTCGAACGTATTAGATGTGTCGGTGTAGCCTTCTGTCAAGAGGGTTATTTCTTTGAGTTTGGGACATTGCTCTTTGTTGTGCAGGAGCCAACTGATCCAGATTGGATGGGCTGTCACTTCCGTCAGATTGGGAAGGATTGATTTCCCCAAATCAGGCATGGTGGATAAGCATGCTGAGACTTGGATTCCGTGAAGGGAGAGCTTTTGGATACCGGGATGCCTGGAGAGGAAGCCTAGGATGTCGGAGCCCCGGACGTTGGCCTCCTCTATAAACAGGCCGGATGCAATCTTGAAAGAAACGAGGGAAGGGAGCTTTAATTTTGAGAGGAATTCACACCAGATTCTGCTCGGTGCTTCAGGGCATTCGAGTTCAAGTTGTGTAAGAGTCGATGCACACCAGGAGAGAACTTGGTTTGTCCAGTTCAGGAATGAGGGACTTGTGAGGAATATGCTGGAATGTAGAGCCAGGCTTTGTAACCTTGGCTTTGGAGGAACCCGCGTGGAAGTGGGTGCGAAAGTCTTTAACTGTGAGGAGTCGTTGGTATTTTTAGCCCGTGTATGGTTCAGGCCAGGGGAGGGAGCCTTGGAGTTTTTCGAGTCGTATCCCGCGGTGGACGACACAGCTGTTTCAGCGTGGTGAATATTCTTATTCTTCGTTGAGAAGAATTCGACCCATTTCAATAATCGCAACTGCTTCTTCCTTTCCTTTACAACGGGAGGCTTGTCAGACTTTGCTTTCGGAATTTCAGCTTGAGGGACGGTGTTCTCTGCGAAATAGCAAAGAGAGTCAGGAAATGGAACGAAGGAGCCCTAGGATCACATACCTTCCAGGGGGAGCGGTTCGACATATTGGGCCACATGTAAATTTCGTTTTGGCTGACCGGCGAAAGGGCTTTTATAGCGAAAGGTTCCGTCAAAGTAGCCTACAGTGCAAAAACGTCAGGGCAATTCCGACAACTCACTTGAATACGAGAAAGCTTACGTGTCGTTTTACTACCTAGAACCCGCTCTCGTAAAGATATTACTGTGCCTGTCAGAGCGCCGTGTGGAGTGGTAGTTTTCTCTCTGCTCTGAAGGTAATTTAAGAACCGTTCTCCTCCGCTCAAGAACGCATTTATACACCCTTTCGCCAGAGCGGCCGTCAGAAGCCCAAGATAAACCTTCGTCCACTCCTCCGATGTAAGTTGAGGCACCTGGGTTTCGTCAAGTCCTGGAGCTTCGCTCACAGCCCAATAATCCGGGTCCGACAAGGACACTAGTAATTCCCCAAGCTCGTCCATCCTCGACACAATCGCATGCATATCCTCAATCTCCTCCACCAGGTGATCCAGACCCTTGTTGAAGTAATACTGGATATTGTTGAATTTCCTGGTGGGAAGAGAGCAGCGTATGACGCGTAACGTGTAACGGGGTGCTCGATAGTACGATACCCATCCCTCTCGAAGGTAGTGGGTGATGGAGAGTTTGTCGAAGAGTATCGGGAAGATGAGGCTGTTGAAGTCTTTGCAAGTGCATCCGAGGTCACAGAGAGCAGCGTCGTCAAGCTCATCGATGATTCGGAGCAGCAATTCAGGAGGAAACTTCATTAGGGATCCTAGCGGTCCGGAGAATGTTGATCCCTCATTCGTTGACTCCGGCTTGAAACCATTCAAGTTGAATCCCAGTGAAGCAGCTGAACTGCGTTTCGCGAGGTTCAACAACTTCATAGAGCCAGAGAGATAAAGAGAAGCTTCAGGACACGAAGGAAGGGATGGAAAAGCAGTCGGAAACAGGAGTCGGAATCTGGCAATATAACCTCACTCAGTGGTGCTGTGCCCATCAGTGACGCACTGTAACCGGCACCTGCAAGGCGTAAGCAAACCGGAGTAACTGTCAAAACCCGCTGGCTAGGTCGAGAACTGGCAAGTACGAACACAGCGCACCTTTTGGCAGGAATTCCGAATTTCAGTGACAGCGATCGTCCAGTATCCAAAGGCATAGCATTACAATGTCCGATAAAGATGACTGTCAGTGAACTAAGCAAAACGTAAGGAATGAATGTTCGAAAGAGCGTCCGGTACCACCACAGAGATATAATCTGAGCACGAAAACCATTACACGAACTTGGAGAACTTCGCAGAACCAATGGAACCTCCAGAACACGAAAGGTTGATCGCGGGACCATACGCTCCAATACCCATCCTACTAGGCCCAACGATGTTGACACCGAACGTCGGGGGTCCCGGGCTAAAAATGAAGCTCAAGGGTGTGGCAGTCTGCATAAAACCACCCTTTTGAGGGGAAAAGATGGGACCTTCGAGTTCCATCAGAGCAGGAGGGCGATGGGCACGCTTGAGACTCCGACTCGTGTTGGCCGTCTTGGTGGACGTTGTGCCGCCGTTGTTCGCCCGACCAGCTCGGAGCCTTGCCGCTGACCGAAGATTATTCGCGGCGGGCGCTGCTGCGATGTTGTCACTGGCACCTCCGGCGTAGGGCACATCGGCGTTGGGGATCCTTGAGTATCCGCCTTGCATTTGAGGCCGGTCGTGCCTGGAGGAGTCGCTGGAGAGTCGATGGCGAGGTACCAGGTAGGCAGGATGCGACGCGTCGGTGGTTTGACGGTAGTAGGTGTAGGCCAAGAGATAGCAGATCATCGCCGGCATGAAGCCGAGGAGGAACACGTTGATGACCTGGGTCCAGGATTCTTGCGTCCATGCGGCGACGCATTCTGGTCGAATGTCAGAGAGAAATAAGTGGCAATGTTGGGTTCATACGCACGTTTCTGAGCTTGACGCAAGCCCAAGGGGTACACAGAGGGCCATGGTCGCGATCTCTGCGACGAAACTGTTCAGGAGGTCGCTCACCGAAGAGTAGAGAAGCACACTCACAAACTGGGATTTGGCGGAAGACTGGCCAGTGAGGGCCAATGCAACACACTCGTACATCAAATCCTCCTAAGCAAAATGAGAACGCGAAACGAATGCAATAATAATGGACTCACAGCGTTCAAAAAGAATGACGCGGCTTTAAGAACACCGGCCACGGTCACCATGAGGGCAGCTCCGAATTCGAAGAATACGTATGCTCGAACAATCGACAGACGTTGCAGTGAAATGCCAATGACACCGAATATTTCGATGACACAAGAGAGGGCGTACATCACGCACAGCGCGAGAGAAACCGTCACCAGCCTCGGTTGATGCTCTAAAGTCAATCGTAAGCAACTGAAGTTGACCTCGAAAGCGAAGTGAAGGAAATACCGAAGTCATCGACCAGAGCATCCTCGTATGCATTGTACTGCCAGGAGTTAAACGGTGAAACGATGGACACTGGAACATACGTACAGTACTGGAAGGGAGTCAGTATAGGGTCGAGATACAGCAAGCATGGGTATAACTCACGCGAATGCGAAGCGAATGGCGTTGAGACCAGCAACTAGAAGAACATGAGTCTCCGAGAATCATCCATACAAAGCAAGTCACCGACCAGCCATGACAATATTTCGCCAGTTTGCCTTGTAGAGTACTTGGAAGAACGATTCCTTGGCTTTGGGTTTACGAGCCGAAGGAATAGCTAGTTCGGTCGTGTCAGAAAACATTCATGGTTCAGCGGCGCCGAAGCCAACTCACGCAATGGGAACCTGTTGTCGTCTAATTCAACTCGTCAGCAAGTATCCTAGAGGTGGAGTGAAAGAAAGAGCTTACATTTGAGCTTGAGAGGAGGTGGGCGGATCATATTGACTAGACTGTCCTGCAGTTGAGAGTATGGGGTGGTGGTACCGGACAAGGATTCCGCACCATCGAAACAGCCCACATATCCAGCGCTCGGTAGTTGCCGAAATGTTTGATGAACACAGCCAATTCGTGATCCCTGCCCCGGCTCTCGTTGCCATCCACAACACCCAGGCTGATGGGGCCCACCCACCACCTTTTCAACTGGACGCTCTCCCTCGTCTGAAGCAAATTAGTGCGCGTAAATTAAACGGTACAGTCCTCCCATGACTCAAGAGCAGACGACGCTTCGGGCCGCAAACGGGAATCAAATGGAGCTCTCCCCTGACTGTTCCAGGCTGCAAGTAGAAGAACAAGCTGCAAAAAATTCAGGTCTATCTTCAACATGGCCGTCTCTACGATCTCCGACACAGGCCTTCTCTATTTCTTCGGGCCTGGACTTTGAAGCGATGGAAACTTGTATATTTTTCATGAGTCCCTTGGCGGTCAAGAAAGTCACCTCGAAATTGCTCTAGAGCCGCAGATCGAATGCGCATAGTATGAACCACCTGCTCCTAGTATAGGCCTGTATCGGTAAGCTCGAAACCCGGTGATCTGTAAAATGACTCCACGCACCAGGCCGGTGGTCCACCAAGGCCAGCAGTACTAGGATTTTCTCCAAGGCAATCGGCATATTATGACGGGAGCTCCATCCTTTGGCCTTCAAGTTCATCTTAAGTCGTCTGTCAACGGCGCGAGGAGAGCTACAGAACTATTGAAGGGGGTCGAAGATAGAATCAAGGAGCTCGAAAAGCAAATGGACGAGATCTTCAAATCCGTGCACGAAGGGAGCAAGTGCTTTCGCAAATTGCGGGTTAAAGTATTCAGCCGCGGAACCATGAAGGGGGCGATCGTGTTGCTGCTCAATAGGTCAAAGTCGTGACCTCAGATGGTCGGTGCTCTGGAGTGGGTGAAAGCGAAGTTTGAGGAGCTTCAGCCTAATTCCAGGGAAATGCTGGCAGATGATGAGCTATAAATTTGACCTTCTGGTGCATATCCCAATTCTTATTCTAACATGTTATCCCTAGCGTAATGCAGAACATAAATTACACCGAGCCACGACAATTCTACCTATTTTCTTGACAGACCAATCTATCGACTCAGAACCCCAGTCACCGTGACTATCAAAACCTATCGACGTGTGTCATGTCTCGACTCACTGTTTGCCGAAGGAACACTACACGAATCTTGACGCCCCGCCCACACTCCCTCGATTGCTTACAAGTTCGAAACACTCACCTTACGGTCCTCCGGGATCCACTTCGCCTACCTAGAATCTGGATCTCTCAAAAATGCCTCACCCTCATGAGACAATCTTCGCTCTATGAGATGGCTTTTCATGCGCGTCAGTTCCTTTCTTCCTCCCGTTCTCTATCTTCCCCTCTCTACTCAATTAGAAGTTTCACTTACTCACGCCTGTTGTTAGCGATATTCCAAAGGGTTTTGAACCTTGCCCCTTCCCACAAATCGGAAGATGGAATATTTGCCACTACGTCTTATCTCAGTTCACCTCCCCGCCGGTCTCGAAAACGCTGGAGCTCGTCCTCCAATCGCTGATCCATTCGTGAGGTGGATGTCTACCAAGCTTGAACCCCTTTCCGAGCGGTATTAAAGGCGGGCGAACACTGAGAACATGCACTATGACTGAGCCGCCGTTACCATTCGCCCTGAACGTTGTACCCATGCACTACATGATTGATCGCGGCCAGGGACACCCAACGGGGATCTTCTCATTCTGTCTTTTCTCCTGGCTTTCAGGTTCTCATCTCAATCCTCAAACGTTCTGTAGGCCGTATACCGTAGAAAAATATGGAGGTTTCATCTTGAAACATATGTGCATAGTTTTTTGATTAAAGCTAGAAGCCGCACCATGGCCTCCGAACTCCTACTTGAATAGGCATAGCCTTTTTGGGCGCCTACGGTTGAAATAAAACTATTAAAAGCTGACAGCTCGCCACGCAATGTTCCCTCAACTTTCCCTCAACTTTCCCTTCCCTGTCATCAACAATGACCAGCCTTTTTAGCGAAGCTCATGATTTCTCTGTAAAAGAGCTCCGTGTGATTAACGCAGCATCTCCTGCTGGCGATCCTTTCAACGGTGAGGGCTCTGAGTCTGCTTATTGCCGAATTCCTGTTCAGTTTGCGACCTCTTGTCACAGACCTGGTGTCTCAAATCGCGGCAGGTGCCTTGCACGATTCGGCCGAACGCTGCGACGCACCGAAGTACTATCCAGAAACAAGGGTCGCTGTTCAGCGGGAGATTTACAGCTGGATCGTCCATGGCGACCCAGACCCACTGGCAGCACAGAAGATGGTGAACATAAAATGGGTCACAGGTCCTGCAGGCACAGGGAAGTCCGCCATTATGCAGTCTGTGGCAGATACGTGCAAGCAGGACGGGATCCTTGCCGTGACATTCTTCTTTGCGTCTTACGCATCCCCGGACCGTCGACGGAAGACAGCTTTCATCCCCACCCTAGCGTACCAACTTGCGCAACACCTACCAGCACTCAAGGACCCTGTCGCACAAGCCATACGGGATAATCCGCTTTTATTCAAGAAAACCCTTCGGGTCCAGATGGAGGCACTCATCCTGACGCCGTTACGACAGGTTGCGGTTGAATCGAAGGTGCCAGGCGTCGTGTTGGTTGACGGGGTCGATGAGTGCGAGGCAGAGCAGTACTTTGACTCTGATGTCTCTCCAGTGTCTCCCCGCGCCGGAGAGTCAAACAAACGAACAAATGATCAAGACCAGTCGGAGATTTTGGAAGTCCTACGAAAAGCCGCCCTCGACCCCGCGTTTCCCTTCTGAATTGTCATCGCCAGCCGCCCAGAACGTGTTTTCCGCGAGTTCTTCAACAAAAAGAGCCAGAAGTCCTCGTTTGCTCCATCTCTCATTCTGGACGAGAGATACAACCCCAATGCCGACATCCTCTTTTTCCTCCAAGCCGAGTTCAGTGAAATTCGGCGTCGCTATAACCTCAGCCGGTCATGGCCTTCCTCGGAAAGCCTTGCCACTTTGCTCGACCAGGCCTCTGGCCAATTCATTTATGCGGCTACCGTCATTCGATATATCACCACCTCTCGTCATGGGATCCCTCAAACACTCCTTGACCGGGTATTGAAAGTGAAGCCAACAAGCCCAGGGACAAACCCCTTCTTTCACCTTGACGTCTTTTACACCCATATATTGCAGTCGACCCCAAATCCTATACTCGCTGTAAAGTGGCTTTGGGCTATCAAAGGAGAAGCTCCCAGTAGTTTCCATCGTCTCTTTAGGCTTGTGGGTAACGCCCCCGCTGCTTTCCTTGTCAACCTACTACTTCAAACAGACAATGGTGACGCAGAGTATGTGCTCGGAGACCTACATTCCTTGATCAAAATACCTCCTTCCAACGACTTGGAAACATCATATAGACCTTACCATAAATCCTTTTATGAATTTCTTGGCACCGAGGACCGATGCGGGTTAATTTATGTTGGGAAGATGCAGTATGCAGAGTTCCTCTGGGACAGGTTTTTTGATATATGTATGCGTGAGTCCACAGATTCATCATGTTAATACGATCGGCTTGCAGTTACTGACCTTGTCTTTCACAGACAAAGGCTCACCGGCATGCTCTCCGTTAGACCAGCAGAAGTTCCTTCGTTTCTTTTTCAGCCTATACATGCCTTTTATTTCACGGTTTACCTCCCGACTCAACTTCTCCCCATCCTCTGTTGACTGGTGGGCATCGGGGTGCGTTTCGTATTCAGAGGTAGGCGTTAAGTATCTGTTTGAATATGTCCATTATCAGGTACAGTGTGAGCCTCATTCCTCTGTTTAAATGGCATACTGACCCTTTTTCTCAGTGTCATTGGTACCAGTGCAGCCCGACATGCAAACTTTGGCGGAATTCCATTTTGTATCACTGCAAGAAAGCTGATTGGGAACTACCAAGCCGGACGCAGATTCTTCGTAATCGTTTTAAAAAGGGCATTTATCTTGCGCTCGAATGTAGATCTATACGCAGTCGCGAACCTCAGGTCACCTTAGCCCTCACGTTATGATTATATGTTTCCTTCAGCGCATTGGCTATCCCTCCATTTCATCAACCTAAAATGAATGCAAAATATGAAATCAAATACTCAACGGCACGTTGGATGGGATGGACAAGAGAGTGAGACGAAACTGCCGGGATCGATTCCAATATGAGTATGTATAGGTTAGGGCTACTCCTGGCTGCTTCCTCTAGCCTCGGAACGTCCTTTCACCCTGCTGCGGCCATTGCCAAAGCGCACAAGCATGAATACTCATGGAGCCACAAAACCGCGACTGGGATGATCAGAGGTACAGTACATCTCCAGAATCCAGCCTCTCCCACCTCGACATGCTCGATCTCTGCCGCGCCGCCAACCTCCCGATGTTTACGAAGGAGAATATTGACAGCGATCTAAAGACCTTCAAACTTTCTTAGAAATATCTTCTCCCTTTCAAGCCCATTTAGACGTCCCAACAGGCTCTCAGCCATTTCTTCTACTCCGCACTACAATAACGGTTGAATTTCTAAGGAAATCGCTGCAAACCTGAATTGAAGGGGGAAGTGTCCTTATTTCCGATGTTACCAGAGCTCTGGGGGAATTTAAGCGATGATACCCGACATTTTCAAGGCCCAAACAATCAGGCTTTCAACGTCTAGGAAATTCAAGTCTTTATGTCCGACGTCCGCCAATGTTTGGACCGGATGCCGTAGTCAAATACATCGAGGCCAACCCATCAAGCACCAGAGAAATTCGGTCGACTTTCTTCAGTGGTAGAAGCTGGAAACACCCTCAATGACCCAGCAACACACTCTCAGATAGTACTCCATACTGTACCGATTCATTGAATTAATCGAGTGAATTGGTACAGTCTACTAATCACCCACCCTATTCGTTTCCCCGCTATTGACTCGCATTTCAAAACTAGATCCGGGCACACCCCTTGCCGATTCAATTCAACCAAGGAGGTATATAAACCCTCAACAACCCCCCATGAAGCCAGTAAAGATCTTCAGCGCGCACTGCGACCCCACGAAGCATAATAGTGAGGCATTTCTTGTTTACCGTCCAGCTGGTCCTCATTCTCACCTTTCTGCAGCTCACGTCCACGATCCAACTGGCAAGAACTTATGAGAAGATGAGCTGCTCTCACTGTCCCAAGGAAATCATCGATGAGATCCTTTCGAAGGTTCATTCCGATAGCCCTCCCACTCTTCAAGGTCTCCAGCTCGGACTCACTTGCAAGGCCTTATACGAGGCTCTCCAGCCCACAATCGTCGGCATTCAAACTAGGAAGCTACTGGATGCCGCCGAGCAGACCACCCTTCAAATTTATAGAATGGACCCCTCCCCTCATTCCCATGATAATGATATATCAACAGACTTCCGGTCCAAGGATTTCGACTCCAGCTGGTGTTCAACAACGTCCGATCCCATTGGTACTGAACACGCTCAAACTCTTATTCGTGGTCTCTTTCATTCCTCCACAGAGCCGGAGTTTGACTTCGGTATCGTCTACCGAATGCCTCGAAATGATCAAGACCCGTGCAGTGCGGCGGAGCAAATGTGGTGTCTCCACAGTTTGCTCTCGCGCAGTCGGCGATGTCGGCGAGTCCAATTTCTCTCCACCAATCCACACCTATGGAAAAGGGCCAGCAAGTCGTCAAGAGCATTCCTCAAACTTATGGAAGTTTGTGCTCAACAAGAAGGGATGGAAATAACGGTCACAGATTTTGCTTGCGACCAGAAGGGGCGAGTCCAGAGTGAGCAAACGAATGAGCCCATCTTCATCCACGAATTCACGGTTTTACCTGAACCACCGACCCATCCCTCTTCAAAGAAGTCCTTCCTTAAAAAATATCGACTGTGGCCTTCCAATAAGAAGCCTGCAAAACCCGATACTGACACTATCGACAAACAAATGCCGGCCTCCTACGGACCAAATCACTGGAGTGATCGCTTGCAAGTGCAAAGCCACATTCCTCCGCGCCCAGACGACTTGGCTACCCTACCGAATGTTTTCAACGACAGCCGATTATCTATGCTCACCCTCTCGAATAAGGGACCATTCAGTCCTTTCCTATTTCCATGTCTCCACAATCTCGCTATCCACTCCTCCACTACGCTGACGAGATTGCACTTCTCCAACTGTCGACTCGTCGCGTATGACTGGCACGGGATGCTGTCCAGTTGGAGATTCCCCCAATTGTCGCATCTTAGCATTCGGGATTCGCGGGTCCCGTTTCCCGTCCTGATTTCGTTTTTCCAAGCTCACCCGACCCTCACGGCGGTCACCCTTTTGGTCCACGAACTTGTTGGGACGGTCCAAATTTTCTATGAAGACGATCTTCTTCCAAACCTCCGCCAACTCGTTGCAGCTCCTGCCCTTCTCATCCCTATTCTATCAACGGGGTCCCCCAACTCTACATCGCCCAAGACCAAAGGAAGGCTTCTTCCGTCTCTTGAAACCCTGACGATCTCACAGGAGCATAATTTCGCTCAAGACAGTTGGACAGCGGTCCGATTCCACGAGATGTCTGCGGTACTCTCGCTCCTTGCCTCCCGCCCCCGCACAACCGGATCGGTGCCACTACCGCGATTGCGTACGTTGGCGATACGCACGATGTACCCGGCCCATCAGTGTTTCCAAGGCTGGTTGCGAAACGTCGCCGCGACAGCAGCCCCCCCCAGCAGCTGATACCGCTCCCTCCACTTCAAGCCCTAAACAATCTGGGAGCGCACAACCGGTAAATTACTCCTCTATGCAAGGTATCACCCGGCTCCAAATCTCGGCACACGAACCCAGGTGGGAAACGGTCGACACCGTGCCCACAATGCGAATAGACCCCCACCTCGTCGTCGACGCTATTTCTTCCATTTTTTGTGGATCAACTGATTTGAAGACCGTAGTGATTACGGATATCTTTACGGGATGTTCGGGTCAGGAGATCGATGATAACACTGGAGAAGTGGTTTGGAGGGAGAAGGATGAGTTTCCACCCGCTATTGGACGGTTATGGGAGAGCTGCGAGAGCTTGGAGGAGGTGAGGTTGCCAGGGATGGCTAGTATTGGCGTGGAAGAACTGTGGAGGAGGCCGACTACAAGTTCAACTTAGGGCGCGATGTATATAGCAAGATCCGTAGACGTTCTCTAAGCCTGTGGTCATGATGCATTCAACTTCCCCAGCTCGGCCGGTCTTTGCAGCGGAAGTGGACATCCAGTAGCGACTACAGGTCCCGGGAAATGTGGCGTCGGCGTTTGTCCTTGTGTGCGATAGTGGGCGCCAGCAGAAATCGATGATTTTGAACAAACTGAACCGTTGCTCCGGACGATGAATATCAAACGCGTGTTCGTGATACACACGTAAGGCGCGTGTATCCAAGGCTTAAAGTATAAGGGATGAGCGCCTGTTGCCATGGTCCGCTTTCCTCGCTCCCTCCAACACAACTCGAGTGCCTGGTTGTTGAACATCCGTCCTCTCGCCCCTGCCTAGCACTGGCAGGACTATCATGATGCCTCACGACACTAGAGACGAAGAAGAGGAAGAAGAGGACGAGGATATTACCAAATACGAGTCCGAGATTCCTCCAACTCCAGCACACCTGCTCGCAGAGATCCCTCAACCAGGCACTTGGGAAACTTGGAGAGATCCAGCATGGAAGAAGTACGCGTTGAAGCTAGATGGACAATTTGACGAGATCCTCAGTTATCACTATAAACTTGTTGAGGCGATCCCAGCCAACGATGAGTTGCTTCGTGAGGTAGAGGAGATTGTGAAGAAGTATGTAGACCGCCCCCTTTGTCTTTCCTAGGACCGTCATCGTCGAAACTGAAAACTCTTTTTGCTCACGGGCTCTAGGGCTTGGTCACTGAGGCACGAGTATACGTTAAGATACTCGGAGTTCACGGAAGATCCTAAACTCTCTCGCGAACATTGTCGAAACTATGCAAAACAGCTCCACGAGCTGCAGCAATTCCATCTCGTAGGTCTCCCATCCTGCAGCTTCCCTAAGGATATTCTCTCGTCATTCTCCCCACCCGGAACTAACAGCTCATTCCTCTACTTACATCTGCTCACACTACTCATAACAGATGACCGCCTTCGACGTCCGACTCAAAACCATCAACAGAAACCAAGAGAAGAGCAGAACGAAGCTCGATCTCCAAAAACAATGGATACACGGGCAAGACATGGGACCCCGAATCGACGTGACACTGGTAACAGACGAAGCTGGACCTGCGCCATCCCAGCAACACCACTATCCTAGGCCTGTCCCCCATCGACAACCACATCCTGCTCATGTAGCTCAGCAACCACACCATAACGCGCAACCTCGACAGATGCAACCACAGCTTCATGTACACCCTCAACGTACGCCACCACGACATGCTGCTAGTAGTAGCAGCAGCAGTAGTACCCAACCTCAGCAGACGGTGCAGACGTGGTATCAACCCCGGACGCCTTCTCCTCTCGGCCAGACCGTGAACGCGGTCCCGGCTACTACAATTCCTCCCCCGACGACGACTAGCGGCGTTGAGATCCGTCCTTCGGGGACGTCGGCCTCGGTCGCGAGTACGAGCACGAGTACGTCTCAAGCGTCCTAACCTACGACTATCTCCGGCGCTTCGAGTCTTTCTTTCTTTCTTTTCTGGTAATGTTCGACTACTACGCTTTCCCAACTCGCTTTCCAACTCGCTTTCGTACCAGCTCGCTTTCGTGCCAACTCGCTTTCGTGTTTTCGAGATTATTTATTGGATTTATGTCGATTGATTGATGATAAGTCTACCGAAATGTAATGAACTCTTGTATCACTGTGTTCTTTTGCCTTGTTCTGTCGAATCTCTTGTGTACGAGCGTCTACTCCTGTCCTTGTATCCTGTATCATGTTGCTAGTATATACAACTTCACATCTTTTGCTTACAAACGTCTCTGCTCCTGTCCTTGTATCGTGTATCATGTTCCCAGTATGTACAATCTCACATCCCAACTCACCTTCTCAAGTTCATCGATAGTCGGAAAGCCGTTGTAACGTTAAGATTCCAGCCAGCTGATAAACGCTGTAGGGATGCTGACTGAACTTCGACGGAACTCCTTACAATCGAATTCTGTCGTTGTTCCATCCCCATTGAATTCGAATTCGAAGGTGCACCGCGCCCTCATACTTACATATGTTATCGCAACCTGATGCACATCATAAATCATCTGTACCCGTTCAGTTGCTCTCATCACCAGACCAAAGCACCACGCTGTGTCTGTCAAATGACCCCAAGCAGAAAAATAAGCTTCAGAGGACCAACCGACGGAGGGGGATATTGATATGTCTCCCCGCTCGTGATTTTTCGACGAGCCTCGGAGCAAGACAAGAGGTTCAGCGGGGAACCGTCTGGCCACTTTCAGCGCTCTCGTGCACCGATCGCAAGATCAAACAACACAAGCACAAGTGTCGGCCTTTAGTTGAGGAAAATGTTGTAAAGGAGAGGTCGGTGGCGTTGAAGATACACGCGACTTCAACAGAAAATTCGAGGTTGAACTCACTCGTTTTGTTTGGCACCGCAGCTAATTCCCAGAGGAAGGGACCTCGGGGAGATAAGCCACATGTCGGCAACCTCGGAAATGACACAGACACAAGTATCTTCTCCGGCAAGACATAGGCATTCATAAGAAGGATCATGGACATAGGGCAAGGCGCACACTGCTGAATGCATAAGGGTGATTGATGCTGGTGGTAATAGTAGAGAACATGAAAGGGAAACGAAGGGGTTCAATCAATCACTCTGCCTCAACGACCTCGGTTTGGAGACCCTGTTAAAGTGAAGTGACAATGATCAGACTCAACGAGATGGAAGCAGGGTTATTACGACGTACCTTGAAAGTAGCGACGGGGACATGGCTGACGTATGTAAAAAGCTTCTCCTTAGCACCCTCCTCGTCATTTCGCTTTCCTGCAAACGCAAACGAAGGGCCGTCAGTCAGGATTATCGTTCACGAAGAGACAGCTTTTTGTAACGCACTCTCGAGCCTCAACCTCAGCCGGTGGGGTACCGACTTGATACCCTGCGCCCACACAGCCTGGTTAAGCTTGGGGTCGATTCTCACATCCGAAGTGCCCATCGCCTTCTGTGTAAAGTCAATGATCGACTTGACAGCCCATGGGGCACGCTTTTTGAAGGATCGGCCGTGCACGCGCTTGTGGAGGTGGATGGTGTACTCCCGGGTGACGACGTCTTGGAGGGCAGAGCGCTGCTTGCCGCCGGTCTAACAAAGGTTGGTGGAGTATGAGTATACTGTTCATATCGTCACTATCGTTCCCACCTTTTTCGTGGTGCTGGTGCGGGCCTGGGACGTCGGTCAGCACGGGTCCAAGGGTCTCGTCGTCGTCGGGCATGGACTCACCATTGGTCTTGAGGAGAACGGGAACGGTGAGCAACCAAGATCAGGAAATCGCAGCGACTGCCCGCGTGTTTGGCACCGCCCGTGTTGCGTAAACAAGGATAAGGTTTCCAGTGGCTTGCTAGTTCTCGGAAACAGCCGGGGAGCAGTCGGCATCAGCGCAAGCGCTGCTCGGCTCGGAAGGAAAGGGTGACGGATGTGGGAAATAAATAGAGGCAAAGCTCGGATGACAGGGGCGCTTCTGTCTCGCTTCCGCTTCGCTGAGATCTCTCACACTTCTCAACAAAGGGAATTGTCTCCCCTTTCGGGCCAGTGTTTGTGCCATTGTCCTGTGTATGCATACTGCATTATTTGTGCTTTGTTCTTGCTCTATTGCTGCCAGCTGCCCAGAGTCAAGAAATCTTCGCGAAGGCGGGATCAGGGCTGGCCAAGGAACCTGACAACAGTATTCATTCTTTTCGGATGGGCGCAGAGGATGCAAGACGTCTTGTGTGCTTGTGTGCATCCGTGGGACGCGGTGGGCCCTGATGATATTCAAATGCCAAAGCGACGTCCGTTTTTGGAAACCAGGCACTCTTTGATCAACTGGGGCCTGGCTATATAAACGGAGGGGAATTGGGGCTCAATACTCCAGCTCGCTCCTGAGTTTCCATCGTATCCCCTCAGCACAACCGCCTCCAAATCCCAACCCCTCCCCTCTTTACTCACTCATCATGCGTTTCTCCGCTGCTGTTGCTTTCCTCGGCCTTGCTGCCTCCGCCTCCGCCTCCGCCCTCCTCCCCCGTCAGCTCCCTGGTGCGTTACCCACCTCCCCTGGGCCGTGTCGTTACCGAATCCTAACGCTTTCGTTCAATAGATTGTGCCATGACCTGCTTGGCCAGCGCTGACTTCGGCACCTGCAGTCAACAAGACAACGCCTGCCTCTGCAGGAGTGAMGCCTTTGTTACCTCTGCCACCACTTGCATCACCACCACCTGCACGGGCGATGATCTCGCGACTGCCCTCACCCTCGCCCAGGCTATGTGCGCTGCCGAGGTACGCGTTTTACCTCACTCTCACCCGCTCCTCTGTTTCTGACATGCACATTTCGCAGGGTGTCACCCTAGGCTCCGGCACTCCCACAGGCACCACGACCGGTGGTACAACTCCCCCNTGCCACCACTACCGGTACCAACACCGCTCCCACCAACACCGCACCYTCCACCACCAGTGGCGGTGCTTCCGCCCAGAACACCAGCGGCGCCATGGCCCACGGTCTCAGCTCCGTTGCAGCCATTGCCGCCATCGCCCTCGCTGCCGTCTCCCTCTAAACGGAGCGGTTCGCCATGTTAACTTATGATTCGGTCACGCATCCCTTCGCCTTTCATCCACTGCCACTGCCTTAGGTCGTTCACTGGAGTGTAACCACCGTCCTGTCGTTTTTGGAGGACTATATTTAAAGGGCTTCCATTGACAATTTTCGCGTTTCTGTGTTAATATCATACCCCACCCTGGTCATTCGCTGTACAAAAGAAAGTATTTTACTCTGTAGCAGCTCTCCAAGTTATTTCTTTACATCCTCAATCGACAAGTGATTCTCGGATTCGAATATCGAACTTTCGGCGGTCTTCCTGCGAACCGGAGCCTTTGGTTTATTTTGGGGGTACCATTTATTTCATTCATTCGGGTCGGTCCAATATCGGTCAGCCAGCTTTTCTGATGCTGATGATCATGAATCATGAAGAGAAGAGAAGCGGATGCGCGGTGACGGCATGCCCTCATCATCATTCATAGTTCCTGGTGCGCTCAGGGTGCCAACCCCAAAAACCCTAGTGGACGTAGTACGGCAACTGTCGATCCACAGCGTCACCAAATCCCAGTTATCTTAATCACTCAGCGCGCTATCAAGTTGACAAGAATCGCTGAACGCTGAACGCTGAGCTCAGGTCAGCGTTATGAAGGTGGGAGCGGGAGCGGGAAAAGATCAATGGAACGAGGCTCAAACACCGCGTGCACTGTATCCGAATTCCATATTCAAAATTTCGCACACGAACCATCAT
Source organism: Candolleomyces eurysporus (assembly GCA_027579435.1). Lineage (NCBI taxonomy): Eukaryota > Fungi > Basidiomycota > Agaricomycetes > Agaricales > Psathyrellaceae > Candolleomyces > Candolleomyces eurysporus. The sequence goes on along the minus strand of JANBPK010000828.1, from coordinate 58,433 downwards.
CCCATTGTGTGTGAAGTGTATTGTGCATATCGTACCATTTCAAGTTGACCTCTGAATTATGATTCTGCTTCCGCTGTCTACACGCTCCTCGACAGAACTCTATCCGCGAGAGTTTTCACGAGTAATATTAATAGAGAGCTCGAGGCCGTCCTGCCGAGGTAAGGTAAGCGTATTATGTATGAGGTGTGAGCTCACTTTGCAGCTGCAAATGTGATGACATCCGTATCGTTCAGCGTCATCATGCAAAGATCGAAGGCGACGAGTTCTACCGAGGGGGAGTAAGAAGAAAACTTGGGATGGAGTGGAGCGCGTTGCTGCAATTTGTTGCGCAGCAGTCAGGCGGACGCTTCCCCACCTGCTTCCCTCTCGCGCGGCGCATGTGGTCGTTCTCCACAGTTTCAAGAACTCGACGTGTTGGAAGGGCGGGGGATTTACATTTTGACATACGTATGTGCTGACGCACGCATGGGATGAGGATGAGATGAGGTATGTAAAAAATATTTGRTGACCCACTCGGAGTCGCGAGTTGCTCTCTTCTATTTTTATCCATRCATAGAGKGCTCTCTTCATATCTGCCTACCGCTCCCGTGCAGCGATTATCGTGCATAGGGGCTCCAAGAGCTGGAAGAAGTATGGGGCCCCGCATTCCGAGGGGAGTCATCCGAGACTGCCGAGCATGCGCGTCTGATTGAGACGCCCTGAGCGCATGGAGCGCTGGGTAGTGTGACCAGGCGTGTCTTGTGCACCGGGTGGAACTGTCGACTCGTGTCGTCGTTCATGATGAGGGGGCATTGACAGGAGAATGTGTGTATGTCATTGAGTGTCATCTTCTACGTATAAGTTGAGGGGGACAGGGCCGAGCCCCCTGATTGCGATTTACAGGGTTTCATCGGTCCTATGGTAGTAGTATGGAGGCATCCGTGTCGCTCTAGGTTTCCGTTGATGATCACCACAATTTATTGCTACAGTTTAGCGGCTGTTAAATATCGTTGAAGCTCTTCCACTCCGAATCCAGATAACTTAACCTCGAACTAAGGCAAGCCCGACGATACAGTACAGCGGGAGGTGAATCAAAAACAATCCTGACAGGGTCGCTGCCCCTCAAGCTCGAGGAGTACTGTGCTATGTAGAACTTTTGATATATCCCCTTCACGATTTCTTTCGATCCTAATGATGGTGTCTTGATATCGAATATTTTTGCCCTTGCCAGCAGGATCAGTCTGGCCAGAACGAGAACCCGAAATCGTCGTTCGCTCCACCTCTCATCTTGGATGAGAAATACCACCCCAATGCCGACATCTCTTTGTTTCTTATGTTCGAGCAAATTTTGGTGAAATCCGGCGTCGCTACCACCTCAGCCCGTCATGGCATTCCCGGAAATCCTTGCGAATTTGCTCGACCAGAAACTCATTTATGCGGCGACCGTCATTAGATATATCACCACCTCTCATCACGGGAGTTCTCACATACTCCTTGACCGGGTATTGAAAGTGAAGCCAACGAGCCCCATCAAGTTTCGCACCTTGACGCCTTTTACACCTAGATCTTGCAGTCGGCCTCGGATCCTATACTCGCTGTGAAGTGGGTTTTGGATCCTCAAGGGAGAAATTCCCGATTTTGTTGGCATCTTCTTCAATATGCACTCTATCCCTGCTGCGTTCCTTGTCGATCTGTTACTGAAAACAGGCGACGGCGACGCAGAGTATGCCCTGGGAGACCTACACTCCTTGATTGACGTCTCTCTTTCCGAGGACTTGAACACACCATAGACCTTGCGATAAATCCTTGTACGACTTCTTGGGCAGCCCGGACTGCCGTGGGCCAATTTATGTTGGCCGTACGCAGTGTGCAGAGTTCCTCTAGGGCAGGCTTGCCGATAGATGTACAAGTGAGGACATTGATCACATTATAACGATAGCCCGTAGCTGCTGACCCCCATCAATAAATCAATGAAGCTCTGACAAGCACAGTACATGGCGTATCGCTTACCAGCGATTAACGGCGATTACCTGAATTATAAGGTTCCGTGAGCAGCGAAAATGCAATTATATGCGTTGATACTGACAAGTTTTTTNGGTGTTTTGGACTCAGAGGACGGTGTTAAGTGGATGTTCTATGATGTCCATGTGCAGGTACAGTATGAGCCTCATTCCTCCATTTTAATTATATACCAACGTCCTTATTCAGTGCAATTGGTGCAGCCCGACATGCAGAACTTTGGTGTAATTACATTTTGCGTCAATGCAAGACGGCTGAAAGTTGGGAAGTACAAGGCTGCCCTGGCTCCTTCGCAATCGACTCGGATTCAAATAACAAGCATCTGACAATTCCCTTGTACCGACGCTAAGCAAATAGATCTAATATTGAATATACGCTTCGTATAGTAGGCAAGAGTCTCTTCATCGTAGTACCATCCCGATATAGTAATTAATCCTCGAAATCACAGCACAATGATCGGATCCGTTCGAAAGCTTTTGTTGTGCCGCAACATATCGTTTACCCCACTGTGGAGACAGGACGGCAGACTTGACTTCGACTTGAGTAAGAGCCCTACGGTTGTTCAGAACGACTTTGGGGGATAGCGGATAGTGTTTCTGAATAACAATGGTGAAACTCTTAGCCGTCGAACTCTCGGATGACTCGGAGGCTTCGATGGGTATTTCGCGGATATAAGAGTTGGTCCCAGTTCTGCTAATATACTGCTCTCTTCCACACCTCCTCAAGTATAGCATATAGTAAGAGGAAGAAATCATAAATCGATTATCGTCATAAATGAGAAATTTTACAAATTCGGAGCTAGAACCTTTGAGGTTACTCCAGTATTGGATGACAGGTTCAGGACGTAAACTCCACGGATTTCTGCGTCGGATTTCTGCGTGTAATCCGAGTCAACACGACTGTATTGCCAATCGAGAATTCGACACGTGGATGCACTGCGCTAGTCTAAGCCACCTAGCAGCTCCGTTGTTGAACTTGCCTACCATCGGTCTCTTCTTTGAAAAAGTTCTGCTTTTTCGTGCCGCTCAAGCGTTGTAAACCCTCGTCAACTTTCGTACCGCGACATCATGCTCCTTGCTCAAGGTGACACAGAATCTTTTCTTAATTCTGGTGCGTGGTTCTACCAGTGTACTCCCTTTGTCCGCGAGCCTTGACTGAGTCTTTTATAACCAGAATTGTCGACTTCTACTTGTGTCGACGCGACTGAAAATTCCACCAAGATTCCAGGGAAGGAGGGCAGCATGGATGGCGAGGGCCTAGTCCCCGAAGGGAAACTCCCCTCCGTTACGGAGCGAGTCATTGAAAGCGACGATATCCTACCGGTCATATTATCGCACCTGAAGAAACAATTGATTCGGGACGCTGAAACAGCCGAGCCATCTGGCTTGTCGACTGCATTCGGGAGCTCGCCAAAGTGGAAAGGTTCCTTCTGTGCCTTTCTTTTGGTGAATAGATCTTTCCTTCACGCGGCCTCAAACATGCTATGGAACGCGATGGAGAGGCTGGCGCCTATTTTCAGCCTTTTACCTTGGTACAAGAAAAATTATGTTGGCCTTGGGGTACGACCACAATTTTTTNCTTCACTCGACTCGAGGCGTTGATACCCCTTGTTTTCCAGAGATTCAACTACACCGGCTCTGGCCATTGGGAACGCTTCAACTTTTATGCGTCGCGAATCCAACAGCTCGACCTCCACTTGTCCCCAGATCAGGACGTCACCATATCATCGGTCTTGCTTTTGCAGCTGCTCACACTCCACGAGAGACCAGACCCCTTATTCCCCATTCTTCAATCGGTTTCGATCTCTCCCCGCGCATTCCCCGCACTGCCTATACTCTTCCTCCTTTCCGGGAAGTCGATGCGCTCGCTGGCGATAGCTCCATCCTCAAAAATGGTATCCAGTGACGGAGCAATACCCCTCGACTGGCGGACCGAAGAGACGAACGGGAGTGGGGCCCTAGCTAATCTTCTAGCGGTGTTTCCTCGAGTATCATTCACCGCTATCCAACTGCAGTCGTTTGACTATCGAGGACCCGTCAGCGAAGACTTTCTTCATCAGCTCTCTTCTATCACCAGCATCATTTCCTTGAATTTGACGATGACGAATGGAGGGTTGAATGCATCGGCCCTCAAAAAAACTTCGACAACTATCGTTGCTTCGACGGTTAATTATTGAAGGACCTTTCCTGTGCGGGGTCATGAAGAAGGGGGCTACTATTTGCCGAACCCGATTTTTCCCCCGGCTCGAGACTCTTCAAGTCGGAGCGAAACAAAATCAACTGCCATTGTTGTATAAAGTTCTTCGCCCCGAACAACCTGTCAACGTAGCCCTCAAGTTTATTGGAGAGACGCAAGTGTCATCTCTCTACCTCAGCATTTGGATTTACCTGCTAGACAATCGCGCAATGCAGAGTCTTTCTATTTCATTTATGGATCGAACAAGGGCAAGTCAGGAGGTGGAACAGCAAGAGACCCTCTCGGAACGAGGAATCAAAGCTACATGCGCTCTGGGCTCGGTGAATCTTCAGCACATTGTCTTTGATAATGTACCGCTGTCCTTGACGAGCCCTGTCCTTCGGTTATTCAAGGATTGCATACACCATGACAATCAGTTGAAGACGATCGTTTTCAGGGTCCAAGACACCGCCCTCAACGTTCAAGGCAATGTCAGCCTTCCCGGCCTTTCTCTCCTTGGGAATCTTTTCTGGAAGTCTAGTCGGAATTTGGAACAACTCGAATTCCCTTTTGACGAGAAAAAGATCGTCGAAGAGGACTTGCTAGGCTTCCAGATTTTCGAACAAGCTCAAAGCTCGCCCACAGCACCTGGTCACGCCCTTCGCGTTTTGAAGGTACACGCCCTGAAAGCGAACGGTCGAAGCCTGGAGTTAAGCGTCAAGAGGAAAATCGAGATAGCTATGTACTTGGACAGGCTTTTCCCTCGACTCGAAGCGGTGCAAGGATCGGCCGGGGATGGTGGTGTATGGGAGGAGATCGAGATGCTGGTAAAATCCTATCAAATAGTTAAGCAAGATGTTTACGCTCAGGTTCTCGCCATGTAGTATTCGGCTATATGTTGTACTATTGAGTCTTCAGGTGTAGTTCGAACAGAATGTCCTCGGCCATGAAAAATGAATGGCATGAGCTAGAGTAGAATTGGTGGGTCGAACGCCTTCGATCTCAATCATGAAGTCGCTGGAACACCGAGGGGTCCTAGCAACTAGTATTTCTTTTAGCAAAAATTAAAAAGAGCGTGTCACAAACCATCAGCGTAGAACGCACGTGAGCGCCCGACGATAAGGAATGGAATGTGAAAGGGCCTCACGGAACACGTTTCCTTGTCGGAAAAGAGGGGAAGACAAGGCGTTGGTCTTTGCAGGTGCGCAGAATGAAACGTTGTCGAGCTTCGAGCTGGGAAAGCAACCGAGCCGTGATGCATTGATGCTTTACGGTTTCCTATTTAGGGTCAACCGTCAACGATTTTGACCGATTTTATCCATTTTTGGTGAGTCTCAGCTACGCTTTGACCCCTGTTGATGTGTCTATCATACGGTTTGTTCAGTACTCTCACCTATTGCTCCAATGCCTTCGTCCATTGAAGACCTTCCAAACGAGATACTTTACCATGTGCTATCGTATCTCCCCCCCCGACAACTTCTACTGCCTTTCCCTGGCTTTCACCTGCAAGAGGTTCTATTCAGTCACCCACCCAATGCTCCTAGGTGCCTACACCAAGCAACTTCGTGAGGCCACGACGCTCGAAAGATTGACTATCTTCAAGAGGGCCACAGCTACGCCGAACTCCGACCCTCATGACCGATGCTATCAACCGCTATCCCCAGAACAATACTCGGAGCTATTTGCGTCGACAAGCCACATGAAGCAATTGCGGGTCCACTACACCATCTCCTCTGCGTTCATGATTGCGCAGATATGGTCTCTTTGTGCTCTCTTCGCGCGGAACGTCAAACTCGAACTCATTACCATCCAGTTTGCTTTCGACACAGTGCAGAGGATAGCAGGCCAAAATACAAAGCCCCACAGATCATGGTTCCGTGCATTCGCGAGCCTCCTGCAGGCATGCGTCTCGCACGAAGGAGTACAAATCGAGTTGATGAGCCCGCCAGCTTCGCGAGGTCCCGAATACTCGCCTTTTGCACATCGAGTTTTATATCCAGCTTCAATGACAACTCTCCCTCCCCCGCGCCGTCAACCAGTCGTTGCCCCACAACCGACGTCACTCTTTCGCTGGATAGTGTCATTCTTCAAGGGCAAGTCGATGGATAGAAGGAATTTTCTCCCAGCCCAACCCACTGAACCCAGTCCTGTTGTGACTGAACACAGCTCGCCGCCCACCCTCACCAGCGAAAGGGTTGACCCCGCTTACCCCATTCCCATTGTCCCTCTGAATACAGAGAGCCGCCTTTCGCGCCTGGTACTCGCAGGAGCTCTGATATTCACTCCTCTCATATACCTGTCACTCGAAACGTGCCTCCTCGATCCCTCTCAATCTGCTCTCACTTCACTCTCCATTTCTGACTCGAGTTGTTCCCATTACGATTGGCATGCCATTCTGCAGTTGCCCGCCTGGCAGAGGTTCTCGCGCTTGGAGCATTTGGATGTTGTGGATTCGCAGATCCCATTTCCTGATCTCCTGGAATTCCTGCAAAGGCATCCTACGATCGTTGACTTGGATTTGTCGAGGTATACGGCTATCGGGAAGGTCGAGTTTCCGGAGGGAGACGGACGCTGCGACTTCCTTCCCAAACTCAGGAAACTGAACGGGACCCCGGAGTTTCTCATTCCATTCCTCAACAACCCACAAAGCTCAAACGCTCGCTCTCCGCTTCTCGAGGTGTTGGGTATAACGCAGGCGCCCTACGCCATCCACACTAAGGATCCGCTCCAAGATCTGACGACTGTGCTCAAATCCCTTTTGGAGACTCGGTGCAGCAGGACGACTACGACAATGGCAGAGGGGACTTTATCAAACATGAAAGGCAAGGAAGCGGAATCCACCGCAGCAACATCGGGTGCTACCACCAATCCCGACTCGAAAATCCGCCATGTGTCTCTGCGCCTTGTCCCTGACACCCCTTCCGGGCTCGAAGACTGGCTAAGGAACGCCCTCACCTCCACGACTGAAAGCGATTCAGTCACTCGTGGTCCAGACTCGGACGCTGGAAACGTCTTCGTCAATCCCAGCGCCCAGTCTTTGTGCGAGGCTGCTCGTGCTCTCAGCCATGTTGGCACATCATTCGAGCTCATTTCAAAGCATAGGAAAGTGACGATACCGGTGGACCGCCCCTGGTATCAACATTTGAGGTGCGTGTTTTTGCCTGTACGTTGGATCGACGGACTGACAGTGTTTTTTCATAGGCGGAATTCATACTCCCCATCATGGGCCCAGCGAGCAGAGGGACGTGATATCCTCCTGCCCACCGAAGCCTGAAGTGTAGCTGCTCTGGGAACTACCTGCGATACAATTGTTACGAAAAATCATACGTGGTGGGGACTTGGTCGACAAATCAGGGTTGAGAAGTGGGGCGATGGAGAAAGAGGAGGGATGGGCAAAGTTGGGGCAATGGTCGACCGAAGCAACGAGATACGGGGAAGGAGGGGTGGATGATCAAGACAAATTCCCTAGTTGTACATACTTTCGCTGTATTCAACGTTCATCTGTCGCTATCAACTTGTTTGGCCAGAGGAACCAAAGAAGTGGAAATGCATTAATTCTTCCTACGATGACAAGAATAAGCAGACATAGCTCTTTGCTGGGACTAGACTAAGGCATGATTCAGCTACAACCCTTTGATCCGAGTATAAACGTGCTCTTTTACGGCCTGGTATGATTTAACAAGCATTCCGACATCCTCCCACACACCCGACACCGATCCCTGCAAACCACCCAATCGGGGAAAGAGCCTGTCCAGAAACGTTGCTATTTCGATCTTCTTCCTCAGATCCAAATCCAATTCTAAACTGGTAGTGTTGATTCGCAAGATGCGGAGTGGGTGATCGTCACGGGAGCTCGAAGTTTTGAAAGCCTCAGAAATGAGTAGATTTTCTCTTTCGATCCCGTCTTCGTTGAAATGAAACTCGAGCTCTTGCAACTGGGGACAGGACCTCCAGACGGTATTTCCAAGGAAGGACAAGCCAGGAAGGCCGTTTGGCTCCGTGATAGGTGATGTAGACTCTTCTTGCATACGGAATACTAATGTTGTCAGCTGAGGCCAACAAGGCATCGCACTTTGAAGTACATATGCGATAGAACCCATTAACGATAGGGGTACGTTCATCATGTGAACTTCCTTCAGATTGGTAGTGCACCGCATGACTATGGCAAAGCTGGCGGCCTTGCGAGCTCGTTTTTCTTCCCTTCGCTTCTTCCTCCGCATTTCTTCGCTTTCAATTTCTTCAATCCCTTCCACTTCTCCTGGGGCCCCAGGATGAAATACGATCGAAAGACTCTCCAAATCACTACTACTCCTTAAATAGCTCTTGAGGGTGGAGTGTAATGAAGATGCTGATGTCTTCCTGGTGAATTCGAGGACGAGCTTACGAAGGCTATTGAATTGAATGCTCTCCCGGAGGCTGGTGTGCTGACCGACTGCTATTTTCAAAGTATCGAGCTCCACTACAGCAACTTCAGGAAGGGGAAATTCCACGTCGAGCAATGGTGCTTCGAAGACCAGATGTCGAAGGGACGTAAGCTTGGCGAAGCATTTCGACGGGGCGAGAAGTCCACCGTATGAGTTGGCCATCGTCAAATGCATTGAAACGAGGCTTTTGAGTTGGGACAGATGGTGAAAGAGATCCACGCTGAAAGGTCCTCGATAGGTGAAGGACTGGAGTTGGGGACTGCTCACGGACANCTTTCGGTAGCACTGCGATGAGGTTGTCCTGCACCGTGACTTCCTCCGTTAACGCCTCTTCTGATTCGCTCGCGTAGGCTTCCCACTCAGATGGGATGATCGCATAATTGGATATTCCCGAGCAGGAAAACACCTCCAGCGAGCGCAGCGATGGCCCAACAAGAAGGAAGAGGACTTGCAATCCAGGAAAGGCTTCCGGGATAACGATGATGGATTGGAGGATGGGGAAGAGAGGATCGGGTCTTTCATGTAAAGTGAGGAGCTGGATAAGCCACGGCGATGATATGGGGAAGTCGTCTTCTGGCGAAGATATCAGATGGAATCCTTGGATGCGCGAAGCATAGAAATTAAAACGTTCCCAGTCCACCGAGCCGCTATATTGAAAATTCTAAGCAAGGGTTAGCATCCGAGACGCGGAGATTAAAGATACACGTACTCCAAGACCGCTGTACCGCGTCTTCGTGTACCACGGGAGCAGCCTGAATACGGGCTCCAGGGTTTCCATCGTATTCCACAAAAGGTTGGAGCCAGCTTGAAAGAACGATCTGTTCACCAGCAGCAGCGAGCAGAGGGAAGCCTTCCAGCTCAAAGTTCTCCCTGTTGTCGGGCTCGAAGCGTCCGTTGCAGTATGGTCGAGGGGTTCTTTAAGAAGGGCACCCTTTAGTTCCAACAGAATAATCGGAAGGATGTCTTCGCTCTTCAGCACGCTTTCCTGTGAATCGGATGAAACCTGGCTTTCCAGAATGTCTTTGTCACATCCCAGTTCGCGTTTGGCTGCATCTATTGGGGCTTCAGTCGTTTCGATCGAATGAGGGCTCGTGCTTGAGGAATCAGACAAGCCTGATTACAAAAGGCACCTGTCAACAGCAGGATGAGGTTAAATCGAATGGATCGAAATACCTGGCCTCGGGTCGGAATCTACCAGTTGATCGGCCACGGTCCCGGCGTCTGAATGGTTGGACATGACTGAGAGTAGCAGACTGTGATATGCAGATGATCTACAATCGATTCCAGTCGGTAGGTCATAATCGATAGACTCTGCTCCGACACGTGCTCGACAGCGTAAGAATTCGAATTCGTCCTGTGAAACTTTATAACCAGATTAGACACAAGCTTCTCACTTGCTCCCCACACCTCCCTCGCACCATCACTTCCCCTTTCGCTATTAGATAGGATAGTCGCGAAGATGGTGGCCTGAGATAGGTCGGGTCGTATTGGTTTGGACTTTAGTTGAACTCGGCCCAGGTTATCAGTTGTCTTCAGCCAGATATATGTCCGTTGAACGAAGTAAAAGCCGAACAGAGAGCACACATTCTTCGGTCTGGCCTCTGAGAGACTATGCTCTGATAAGATAGCTAAGGCGAGATACGAATTCTAAGAGAATGAACAAGGATCAAAGGATTATAAGATCCTTGAGTTGGGGTGAGGATTCGCCGCAAGGGCATGCTAGTTAGTCGCGCGAAGGCGCCGGATGAACGGTGGGTGCTGCGGAGGAACGCCGAAAATCGAAAACGGGTGTCCAGAGCCGCTGACACAGACGATAATGAAGATGGAGATGTAAATCTTCCATCAGAACTGTTCATAACGGGAAGAGGTGTGCGATGTCTGGATCACAAGATGATCCAAACATAACGACGCCACTCATCTACTTATAATGGTCTTATCATGATGTACGATATAACCTACAAAGATCTCCCACCCCTGCCTGCAAAACCAGTCTCCCCTTGGGCGTCGGCAAGGATTCCTTCAAATTGGAATGCCTCACCGCACTATTTCTCGAGCAAGCTCTGCAACTAGTTCGTGTTCCTTCATCCATTTGAATGGAGTTCTGCTCTGACCGAATTTCCAGTATCCGCACGTAGTGACATCACTATGTACTTTTCTTGTGAAGACATCGAGAACCCGGTCATTGCTTCTACTCAAGAACCCAATGCTCGAGACCAAGCTCTCTCGAGCCAATACATCTTGCCGCTCATTCTTCGGGAACTTAGAGACCTCCTCATCCTGGACGAAATGAACACTGAGGATGAGGATGGTTTGGATGGCGCTTCCGACGACGATAGTCCTGACAAGGGGAAGGAAGAGTGGAAAGGGGTTTTTGCCTCTCTGATGCTTGTTAATAAGCCATTCTTCCACGCAGGTGCTAGCTTGCTGTGGAAGACAATGGACAATCTCGCGCCAGTACTCAAGCTACTTCCGTGGTTCGCAGATGAGTTTCGTGGGGTCGGGGTAGGTTACTGCTCCTTCCTGCTCCATTGTCACAATACCAATCGATTCCAGATGTTCGAAAGCGCCTTCTTGATCCATTGGAAACGCTTCAATTTATACGCGGGTCTCATTCAACACTTCAACTTCATTTCGGCCCCTGATCTTTCAATGCCATTCCCTTGGTTCTACCAGCTCTTAACCTTACCTGGAAAGCCCGATCCCCTGTTTCCCGATCTTCAGTCCGTGTCCGTATTCAAAAAGGCATGGGCAAGATTACCCTTCCTCTTCCTGCTCATCGGGCCGCCTCTACGCTCTCTGTTAATTACCAGCCTTTCGGATTTTGATGACTTCAACAGTCCAAGGTTTCAAGCCGACTGGCGCGACTCAGACCCAGCAAACCAAACACTGAATAACGTTCTCTCTATTATGCCCAAACTCGCCGCCGCGCAGCTCAAATGGTTCGAATATAGCGGACTGACCAACGAAGAACTCTTCTTCCAGATTTCACTGCTTCCCAAACTTACCGTCCTGCACTTGACAATAACAAATCTACAGGATAGAAGAATACTCCGGCGTCTCCGGGAGCTTCCTTCTCTGGAAGCCCTCTCGCTCGTCGCGCGTTTCCTGGTCGGGGTGCCTATCACTGGCAAAGCCAACATCCAGTACAACACCACCAAGCTCCCGCGCTTAAAAACTCTGCACGTCAGGGCAACGGAATACTTGCAGTACTTGATATGGAGGTCGATCTACCCACCGAAGATCACAAACCTTTCGCTCGACTTTCTCGGGTCGACGCAATCCATGCCATTCCATTGCTGCATTGAGGTGTATTGCCTCAACAATCCCCATCTCGAAACTCTTCGTATCCAATTTGTAACGGAGAACCTGGAAGAGCAAGCACCAGCCGATCCCCCGATACCCTCGCAATGGCCGTCAGACGCCACAGCCGAACGGAAAGCAAGACGTGCTCTCTTGTCACCGAACAAATTGAAGGAAGTGACAATGCTCAATGTTCCTATCTTCCTCTGGAACTCCTCGGCCGACCTGCTGAAACAAGCCATGCCAAACTGGCTCTCGCTGACGACCCTACGGTTTAGGGCTCAGCCAAGTCCCATAGAATTAACGGATGGACGACCAGCGAAACGGCTCCCTGGTTTCACTTTTTTNGGCTTTAACAGTGTGGAAGAAGTGTCGTGCGTTGGAGATGTTGGAGTTTCAATTTGATGAGGAGTTGATTTGCAACGAGGATTTAAAGGAGATCCTCCAAACGGCTCAAGCTGAATCGCGTCAGTTTGAGGATGTACATCCCCTCCGCAAGTTGATCATCAACACGATGGACTCAAAGTTGGACCTCGGGTTCGAGGACTTGATTGAGGTGGGAGTCTTTTTGGATAACCTATTTCCGCGTCTGGAAAAGGTGCGGGGGACAGATGTTGAGTGTTGGACAAAGGTCGACATCTTGATTGAGTCTTATCATAGCGCTAGAGAACGTGCCAATCTTTGAACTCGAACCACTGCCCCTCGAGTATCAAGCAGATAGTTATAACTGTATTTATTTCATCGTTTAAGCCATATTTTTCAAGTGAACGCTAGTGTACATATATATATGTCAATCAGGCCCACTGCTCTTTGATCAAATCCGCTGCCCTCTCCGCCAAGATATACACAGCGGCTTGAGTATGTGCGGTGGGCACATATGGCTAGAAAGTTAAAAAAGACCATCCATCAGTCACCGTCGTCCGGAATAAAGCAATCAGGCCGAATTCAAGGAGTCAAGTCACTCACTATAATGGCGGCATCAGCGACTCTCAGTCCCCTGGTTCTCTTAACCTTCAAATTCGGATCCACAACACCCTCTCCTTTGCCAACTCCACTGCCTGCAGGACTAATTGCAGCTGTCCCGCAGGGGTGGAAGAACGAATTCACGTCGGCTTTAATCGCATCCCAGAACTTTTCTTGGCCTTCCGGGGAGGGATCTGCATCAGGGTCAGGCCCGAGGAAGGAGGTGATGTAGCCGTCCCAAGCGGTGCCGGAGTAGAAGCGTTTGGTTTGGCGGATGCCTTCGATGACAGCAGCGCGGTCGAAGGGGTGCGTGAGGAAGGCGAGGTCGATGAGGGGTGGGGAGAGTGGGTTGGTAGAGTTGATCGTTACGGATCCGCCTGTATGTGGTCCGGAATTAGAAGCGTCAGTGTAAAGGGTTAGAGGGCGTGGACGTACGAGAGTAGGGAGTCAGTAACACCACAAACGAAAAGACGGTTGTTCCACCACCCTACGCATGGCATTTCGAATTCAGATACCTCTGGAAAGAGTAGTTCGAAAGAACTGACCGACAAGGTGATCTCGAAATGAGGTGCATTCGGACCCGCAGACGGATCCTTATATTCCTTCAACAAAGCCGAGTTCTCCGGCAACCTCGACCACAGAATTTGGTGTCTGGGCCCAGTAGGCTCAGCGTACGGCCCAATTCGCTCTTTCTGCCATAATGCCAAGGCTTCGGTAGCGTTAATCCTGTGACAAAATCAGCATACGTTCACGATTGAAAGATAGAGTAGTGGATTGAACGCACTGAGCATCGGTTCCATTCGCTGACCACATAATACTCGCGGTCAAATGGTCCGTCAAGCCTTTTCCGACATCGTGTATATCCACAATGCTCTTGACTCCAATCTTTTCGAGTTCTTCCTTGGGACCAATACCTGAGTCGAGCAGGATCTTTGCGGAGCCGACAGCGCCCGCTGTGAGAATGACTTCCTTTTTCGCAGTGACCGTCCTTGAGAGACCTTCTGAAAAGGGACGGGGGGGAATGTAAGGAAGGGGGGGKTTGAGAACATACTCTTGGGTGACGACACGCACCTCCGTTCCGAGCAACAATCTCAACAGTTCTCATTTCCCTCCACAACCCAATGGACGGACCGTCGTATTGCAACACCCTCTTCGCATACGTGTTCACCAAAATGCTCAAATTGGGCCGTTTACGAACGGCAGCTCCCAAGTACGCAGTTGCTGAGCTCGACCGTTCTCCACCGTTAATAGTGAACTGCGTCCAAGCTGTAAATCAAATCGTTAGTTGAGAACCATAGAGTCAGAAGTTAAACGGAACCGAAGGAATGGCTTCGTCGGGATAATGGTCTCAATTAAAGATGTACACTCACTAACACCAGTAGGTTTCCCGGAGTTTGGGTCAAGGTTAAAGTCAAACTCATCCTGAATCTCAGCGTTCTTCAAACACCTGATGTCGAACTCAATGGGACTGCTCCATGGAAGGCTAACGCCAACAGGGCCCTTGTAGCCGTGCACGCGGGGNATCGTATTGACCAGAAATATTCCGTTCGCCGGGAGGTTGAACCCATTTTTCGTGCTGTAGCAAACAGCAAGGATGCGTTGGTTTCTTGCACGAGAGTGTAGGGACGGGAAAGTACCTTCTTGATATACGGAGCCAAAGCTTTCCAACTCCATTTTTTATCCTTGGAGACCTTACCCCACAAGTCGTAGTCGTTATCAGCACCTCTGGTGTATACCATCCCGTCTACAAAATCGTTCTCAGTCAACAACCCGACCAAAAAAGGCGCACAAAAAGCTTCCAGGAGACGTACTCATGGATGTTCCACCGCCAAGGACGTGGCCACTCTTATACTCGATCGACCGGTTGTTGACCCCAGCTTGAGGTGTCGTATACCATCCCCAGTGGTACGTCTTGTCCGCTTGCACTTCTAGGTTCTTAGATGGCATTGCCAGGTCCTCGCGGCCCTCATTGCTACATGGTTGAAACCGATGAGCGAAATGAAGGGAGAGTTGTGTATAACCGGAATACTCACTCAGGACCAGCTTCAATGAGCAGAACGTTGAAGTTGGGGTTTTCGGTTAGACGACTGGCAAGCGCCGCTCCGGCACCACCACCTGCATCGAAATGGTCAGTGGTTGTTAGACGCAACGGAACGGAAATGGAACGTACCGCCAACGACGATGAAGTCAAAAGTGGCGTTGGTACTAAACGACTGCGGAAGTTCATCGATGCTCTGGTACACCGCAGCCTGAACGATTCGGACGGTGGTGACGCTTAGAGCGACCAACGCGGAGAACGTCGAAAGTCGCTTCATTGTTGATACTCAGAGAGCGAGCCTTGAGTCGAAGAAGAGAGAAACCAGCAATGCTAGCATGTGGTGCCCTATGTAGCACCACCGCTCGTCCGCTTTAACGAAATTCATCTCGAAGATGGCGATATTACGAGTAACAGCGGATATACTGGATTGGAAGTTTCCCCGCAGGATTCGTCGTGGGTATCTGACCTAGCCTAAGTATACGCAAAATAGAAGGGAAAGGGCATTGAAAGACTCACCGTAACGTTTCCCAGCCTTGAGAAGTCATGAGGTTTCGACAAGCGTCGACAAGGACAGGGATTTTCCGAATGTACGAGCTGACATTGTTCCGAACATTAGTCGTCGAAGCTCGGCAGGAGGGTTTGGTGGTAGTTCTGAGAACAATTGCTGCTTCTTTCACCGGTGATACGCAATTTATGATGTCCTGTGATCAAGACATATTAGAAGATTGACCCAACTTTTGGAGATGGCTTCGACTTCTTTCGCTCGGTAAAATGGTCGGTTTAAGCCCGAATCTCGAGAAGAAACACACAGCTGCATGAGTGGAGAAGCAGATCGCTCAAAGATAGGCTGTTACCAGTATCCAAACTCAAAAGATTGGATTTTTTCGAGCAGAGGAAGAGACGATTAGCGATCCGTGACAGTTAAAGCTTAAAGTTGAGTTGACCAATCCCTCATCCGACACGCCGACATGTGATTGGCGCTGTTTGGCATGAGTCTGCCATGAGCCTGAGCGTTGAGCGCAGACGCTCAAGTTGAAACTGTTGAACACTCGTGGAGCCGACAGTCATAGATTTATCTGGCCCATTCCATAGGGGGCTACGATGACGTCGCGGTGAGTTTTGCTGTATCATTCTAGATGCATGTTTGCCAACCGTCGGTCACTGTTATACACAGGCAGGCGAGGTCATGGAGAACCAACGTATAGCATCAATTGACACTTTCCTCGGAGGTCTGTCTACCACTGCGGTTGCTCAATTTTGCTCCATGACAAGGCATCTGACCGCGCCAGACCACTGTTTGACTCACCCCGTCCGAGTTGACGAATTATTCTCCTATTCAACATTCACTGGCATGCCCGGCGCGCTTCTAGATCTCTAGACCTACTGAGACTATGGTTAAAATGAGACTTCCACTTTCAGGCATTGTAAAGAAAGCCAAAGTTCGGACTTTGCGGTGGGCGCTTAGTGTAAGATCATCCTTAACCGCAACTCCCAGGACGATAAGCAAGGAAGTTCCCCCAACACTACCGTGATTCTAATCAGTGTTTTGCGATGGATACCTCATCTGTGGTACTGCATAAAGGTACAGTCCTTACACTATCCATCTAGCGCGATCTCATCTTGATCCTAATCAGACACCCACAACGTCGAGAGTGCGGCAGCGAGAACGTTACGCACTCAAGAGCTTGTCAACAAGATCATAGAATCTCTTGCAGATTCACTTCAAGAAATTCACTCAGAATATGGCTGGAAGCGACAGCTAGTCCCACTAGCGACTGTCGACAGAGTCTTCTTTCACGCATCCATTGATCAGCTCTGGAAGGTCATGGACTCATTCTTGCCTTCCATTCGGATGTTACCGTCATTGGAAGATAATAAAGACCCCGAGGTCAGTCATTCTCGAAACACGTTACGATTTTCTGATTTGCCACCAGTTCCTCTCCGGAGGGGAGTTTTGGGGTCGTTTCGCGATCTATTCATCCAGGATCAAAAAACTGTCGCTGACAAGCGATATACGACGATTTGGGACGTGGTTCGCTTTTCTTTACAGCCTACCATCTTGCCCACACCCTTTGTTTTCGAGGCTGAAGACCCTCATCATTCAATCGGCCAACGCAGGTTCTTCCGCACTGCTGAATAGCGTCGCATCTCAACTAGATGAATGTCATATTCTTGATGTTGAAAACGATCCGGAGTCCTTCGCTTTCGTCTCCATTGCGATCACGAATCTCTGCATGAAGGCAGACCATCTCTTTCACCTTGACTTGCAATTATCACCCCGACTGCTGAGTAGCGCAACAGAGCATCTCGACAAGATTCGAAGCCTCGAGGACTTAACCATTGGCGGACCAGTACTTCCTTCATTGAACGCGGGAGTCCTCCGATTTCTCAACCGGATTCCAGGGCTGAAGCGGCTTATTGTGGACTACGAGAGTGCCTTCCCCGATATCGCCAGTAGCGACATCCAATCATCGCACATTCAGAGCGCCTTACAGACATCACATGAGCTTCCGCACCTCGATGCTCTCTCCATTTTCGGGGATGGGTACGTCCAGTACTCAGTGGCGACAAAAGGGATCTTCCCCTGCAATCTTCAAACGTTGGACCTCATCTTCCGCCCAACGGACAGAGCGAGGATTCTGCTACTTCCACATGCTCTCCGCATTTACCTCGAGCGCAATAAAAACCTGAAGAAACTCCAAATAAAACGTTCGGAACTTGGCATCCAAGGGCCAAGTCATTGTCCTGAGCTCTTGGACCCCTACAGGACAGATCCAGCCTTTCGCCATTCTCAAGAATTCATCTCGACCTTGTCCCAGGCATCCCAGGTGTGTGAGCTCCAGATTCATGACGTCCCTTTCCCCAAGCGAAACATCCTTTTCGAGATTTGCGATATCCTTCCCAATTTGCCCAATCTCACGCACCTGACCCTCCGTCCATCACGCTTGACAATATTATCAAACGACGAACTCCTCATTCCTCGACCAGGTGTATTGGAGGATATTGTCAGAGGTAATCCTCTGCTCGAGTCTCTCAGCATGCCAATCGATTGGACACAACCCCTCCCTCACATCAACGACATCACGAAATCCAGCTCCCGACTATCCATGCTCTCCATCGACGGTGGACCTCGTGGACACTCTGGTATCAAGAGAATAATATCTATTGCAAGATATTTAGACGTCCTATTCCCAACTGTAACTATCGTAGAGACGGTTACAGGCGGTGGCGATACGGAGGAGGCCAACTTTTGGGAAGGTGTCCGAGACCTCGTCCATTCATATCAAGATGTGGCTAGGTTCCGAAGTTTACAGCGAACTCGAGTCTAGTTCGTCTATACTACTATTTGACTTTTTTATTTGTTGTGTTTCTCCCATCCCCTATCCCCTAGTATCTATAAACATATGTCCTCGATCAGTTTACAGATGTTTACTCCTTGGCAGCTCTCTCCGATTGGACCAGGCTTTTCCAAGGATGTCCTTTCTGCATTCTGCAGAGTTGACCACCGACTCGGAGAAATAAATTTTATTAGCTTTGACCCTCACGGCACGGAGGTGCGTAACTTATTGTGCCATTTGTGGCATTGTCTCCCAAAGATGAGGTACGAGGCACGTATACTTTGGGATGCACACCGAAGCTCAAGCTTCACAAGCTAACATTCTACGAGTACACCTGAGTCGTAGTCTCGGTTCTTGAAGCCGTAACGAAGCGAGGCAAGACTTATAGGACACTGAAGGGGATACTTTGACTGTACATGCTACGACAGTGTGCGTATCACTGGAAGAGAGCAAGATATGTTGAGGTTTAAGTTCATAAGCTAGGATATAGAATGTAGATTGTAGTACGGGGCGACGGCCTTCCCAACAGCATCGTCAACCGTTATTGAGAGAAAGACAAAGAAGGAATGGTCAAGAATCTATTCATGTGTCGTACCTGGTTTTCCCGAACTGAGATGTGTAAGGCGCGACGCCATCCAACTACATCCGCCCGCCGCAAGTGTTTTCCTACTATGCTATTTCACTTGGTTTAGTCTGCAGATAATAGGGATACTGACAGGTCTCAGCCTCGTAGTCATACAGGTGCATGTTGTCGAAGTATGATCTGGCTAATAAGTTAAAGTGTCCTGTACCGTAGAAAAACACGAAAAACTAGAACAGCCATTCCGGATGACTGGAATCCAAGTCCGAAATCGAAACACGGGAATTTGAATATAGACTATTATTTTGTTCTCTTTTCATCTAGATAGGCACTGGGTGGTGATCTTCTTCCCACTTTTTGACAAGCACGCTTATAACTGCAGCGGCGTCAGGCTTTCGGGCCTAAAAGTACGACAAAACTGATGTCAGAGGCTGCCTCGACGCAAGCAAGAATGACTCACTTTCAGGTGATCAGTAAAACTACGGAGAGTGCCTAGCCAATCGTCAAACGATCTAGAAGACCATCCGTACGAACGGCACAGCGGAGGCAACAACCTGTCGATTTTCTGCCATCCGCCGTTCTCGGTGAAGCCAGCAACTTCATCATCAATAGCAGTGGCGCTACTCATGAAACTCGGCAGGTCCTCGATGGCTTCCTTCAGAGAACGCCTATGAAGCAGAGGGAGACGTAGGTTCTCCCACTTGGCCGGTACTAAAACAGAGAGTTGTAAACGCAGTCGGTAATCAAACAGGAATTACGCACGGGAGTCAAAGTCTAATGGACATTCAGCGATATGTCGCATAGAGCACTTTGCGAGGTGAGTGTAAACCCGATCTTCCGGTACAAACAAGTCTTTTGCACGACTTTCTTCTTCCAAGAAGTCGGAGAAGGATTTATGGTACAGGCGTAGGGGTAAATCACCACCACGACCCGTTTCGAGAGCTACAAGGGAATGGAGGTCCGAGATCAGAGTTTCTTCAGCCCGGGTTTCCAGGCCTAGGAGCGCAGAGATAAGACCTGCCGGAGGTCGTGTCATAGTGGTCTGGCGACATTTCAAACGAAACCCAGTAACACCAACATGGTGCACCCTGAACAGTAGAAGAAAGTCGCGCTCATGATGGCTATCCACAGCTTCATACGCGTTCTTTGCGGCCAACAAAACGTTGGTATAAAGCTTGTCAAGTGCCGCAAATGGCCGTGTCGCTTGTCCTTCGTGTGGTGTCCAGGTGAGGACGATCTTCAGCCTCTCCGCGGGTGAAGCTCGACGCTCCGATATGTACTTGTAGGCCGTGGCGACGTAAATGAACTGCCCAGACGCAGCTTGGACCAGGGTGTCGATGTGGCCCGCGCTGAACCATTCGGGATCGCCGATGCGTAGGCTGATGAGTTCGAATCTCCTCTGCAGGTATCGATGCATATCCCCAGAGGCGTCGTACTGGTCACTGAGTTGGATGCGGGATGCCACCTTCCACAGATCTCCACCAGGTTCAAGCGCAGTACGAATAGCCCACTCCGGTCGGCTGGCGACGAAGACGCGGAATGGGAGGCCGTCGATGAGAAGGCACTCCTTGACAGCGGTCAGAAGTTCTGCCTGACGATCTTCACCCGTGCATTCGTCAAGGCCGTCGATGAGAATGGCGTGTGGAAGTGTGGTGAGGTCCGTGCCCATGCGTTTACATCGCAGCGTGGGCTCAGCGATAAGGGTGGTCATCTGCGTCCGCAGCGACTTATCGAAAATCAACAGATCGCTCTCGACTGCGGACTTGATACATAGCTTGAGGGCATTATTCGTTTCTCCCAATTGGTACGCGATGGTGGGGACGACTTGCTTGACTGTATTGCGGGTGGGATCCGTAACCAAAAAGAAGAATGTAGATCCGAGTATACCGTTCTCCAAGCATTTCTCGGCCGTTGTCTGTTGCAATGCAGACTTCCCTGATCCTGCGGCACCCGTCATACATAGCAAGCGTTGGGGTCCGTTGCGATCCATAATCCAGCCCATGATCGCTCCAGTGACCTCCACACGAGTATCTTCATCGCATTTTGGAGCGTCGTATCGAGCGTCGGAATTGTGTAGAGCGTTGCGCGCAATGTTGTTCGACAGCAGGCCCCAGCCTGCGTCGGTACATGATTTAGTCATGACTCCGTCGGTTGTCCCAGTGAATTGGCGTACCATCAATCGACTTATCGCCAGTGCTGTTCACTACTTGGAAATTTCCTATTTGAAATCCACTGGCACCCGGAAAAAATGCTGTGGGGCCTTGTGCCCCAGATACTGGCGGATTGTTGTCAGACTGCAGCGCTGGGATTGGCTGTGGCGCTTGGATATGACGTTGATTGTCAGGCATCGCGGGCGCCATATGTTGCGAGGAGTCGACTATTTCGCTCTCGCTTTTGGATGGACGGATTGGAGGCTGAGATTCGTGGCATTGGGGGGTCGAGCTGCCTGGAGGGGGCAATAAATCGGGGACTGAGTGTGTGCGGCCATCAACAGCAGAGCTGCCGCCGGGGCTGCGACCGCGAAACAACGAGAGGAAGCGAGACAGGAAACTGGGCTTCTTGGACTCTGGGAGCATTGTGCAGGGGATGCAGGGTAATGAGGGGAGGGAGCAAGAGACGAACCACCGTGTGATGGCAAGCAGGCACGAGGCGTCCATGCCGCATGCGGTGCAAACAAATTTGCGCGATCGAGCAAGGAACTGTCCGGACACCAGACCTCAGGCCTTCAGGCCTCGAAGTCAACCTCGGCCTTCATCTAGGTTTCCAGGGGTCCATCTCTCCCTTGCATATCCATCCTCATGACCCAGTGTTCACCACAAGAGCAATTAGGGTGACCAAGTTATATTAAACAACGTCACGGTGAAGTAGACGCTTGAGCTCTCTCTCTTTGCCACTCATCCAGAATGGATTAATAAATGATGCATCTTAAAAGCCCCTTTCCCAACAAACCGGTTTTCATGATCTGCCACCTTCAACGACCTGTACGCCTCCGACCCGTGCAACTTAGAACAAGTCCGGTACCCTTTTCTGTGCTCTGTATCACGCACAATCAATATCCATCCAGGTTCCACCACAATGACACATTTACACTGCTGCACCCGTCAACTAATAATTTGTTCTTGACCTCCGCTTCGTCTTATTCTGCAGGGCTGCCATGCGGTCTTTGCTAACATTGAACACCACCGTGCCTCTCACTTCCGTGCCAAGCTATAAAGGTGTTTTCTGACCTTGGTATACCAGGCTATTCTCGCTCCCAGTCGGGGCTAGTCAGCGGGTCGAATTCTTTCTGGGTATCTTCAAGTTGGTTCTTGGAACGGAATCCCAGCTACCACAGCTTCGATAGACCTTTGCCTACTAAAGGCCAGGGAACATGGATACGCGTTAGAGTCTACAGTACATTACGGAATGCTATTTGAGAGCGATGAAGAACTCGATGTAGCTTGCAGGGATACAACACTCTTCCTGGATCTCATGACTGTAAAGAACGCCAGTGAAAAAGGATCAAAACCGTGGTTCGAAATACTCACAAAACCCGGGGAACTCAAGATACGAGTGCCCAGCGGCACGCGTTTGTCCTTGAGTGCTTGAGCTGGGAACGAGCCTGATCCCTTGAGCAGCGCCTCCAATCTTGGATGAAGTCGTTGAGCATTGTCAGTGTCTTCGAGTTTCTTGCCTTGATCGACAGGTTGCTTTTGAATGTTTAGTACGGCGCCGTCGATACGGGACTCCGCACGCTGCGTTAAGACAAGTCTGATAAGATTCCAGGCGGACTCTCTCGTGTCCCATAGAGCCGTCGTTTCTGCCTCTGTGTGAGGTCCCAATTCAGAGATTATGTTGCCCCAAAGCGTGTCCAAGTTTTCCCAGTTTGATTCGCCGCTTTCTGGTAAATATCTATCCCATCCGGTGGTCGCAAGGATGGCCTTGGAGAGACCCTGATCCACACAAAACTTTCGGAACACCTTGAGGTCGAAATCGTCTCCCGGTCTCTGCATATTGCGGTGAACCCGAGACATGTAAATGGCACTTCCGATGTTCATGCTGGAAGCGTATCTGGTCACAGAATATAAGTTGCTTTCAATCCTTGGAGGCCGAGGACTCACGAAGATGCAAGATGGACAGCTATGCGGTGAAAAACCTCAAAGTCTGATAGATGCTGCTGATTAAAGCCCGGTGTGTCCACTAGTACGATTCTTTGGCCGCCAATTTCAAAGGCCTTCGCCAACCCCGAGTTGTTAGGCACGTCAATGAAGTAGTACCCAAGCTGCGTGGTACAGGATGAGAGGTCATGGCCGACTGGTGCCTCCGATCTCCCAAGGACATTGTTTATGAACTAATTGAGTCAGTGAGCTGATGGTACATGGAGTCGCATGTTGTCCTCACAGTACTCTTTCCGGCGCCAGTCGGGCCTATAATCCTGGATCTCATATCAGCAACCCTTCATCTGATATCCATTTGGAGGAGAAAGGCGCACAGAATAACGATATCGGTAGGTCTTATCGTGTCCTGTGGCAGGTATACACCATCAGTTCTTCGGAAAAGGTTGAAACTAAATGCTGGGGGCATGACGGGAACGGCGAGAGCAAAGGCGTAGGAGGAATGGGCGCGTTACAGTGCTCATCATATGGTTGTAAAGGGTTTTTAATAGGCGCAGGCAACGAGGCAACCTTATGTCGACTAGACTGCGACACTGACACGACCCAAGGAACTGGGCCTGTGCGTCCCATTAGGACAGAAACTCGCCAGAGTAGTAGCACAGAGTAACATTGATGAATAGTACATTAAAATCGAGTATGACCCCCCTTTGCCTCTAAGAGAGCCTCGACACGCTCAGGCATCTTGTTCACGCGAGTTCCATGCAGCATGTACCGCTGCTTTAAGGCCTTCAACAGTTCTGGGATGGATCTGAGAACGGATTCGTTCCTTCAAGTCGTGCCAAACTGGCTCAATTGGGTTGACATCGGGTGATTGTGCCGGATGCTCAGCAGGTGGGATCTGAGCCTTCTTGAACCAAGCAAAAGTTGTCTTTGTGGTATGGCTAGGTGCCCCATCCTGCTGAAAATCAATACACCCCCTCTCTTCCTTCACCTCCTTTTTATCATGAATGTGTA
>JANBPK010000828.1:0-34365 GCA_027579435.1 Candolleomyces eurysporus | reverse complement strand
CNGWTTACTCTCATAYACTTGGTTTAGAACTTGTRWATTCTAGGCGAGTATTTTTRGNNCTGCTGTTAAGCAGCTTTCGCGCCTGACCAGAATTGCGCCCTCRAAGATGTCAATGAGCCCAGCAGAGCAAGTGTTCTGTAATCAAGAAGTTGTGGATGCCATTATCAGGAAATTGAGCGAAAACCTCCAACAGACGAGCACAACCCTTGGAAAATGGAAACGACACCTGGTCCCCTTGCTCATCGTGAGCAAAACTTTCTTTCATGCCTCGATCGACCAACTCTGGGAGTCAATGGAGTCGTTCTTGCCMTGCATTCGCCTGCTACCCTCAGTTGAAGRGGTTCCTCCACCCAGCGTGAGTTARTTTTGATATTGAACTATTCAAAGTCWYGAGCGTCGTCCTCATCGTCTTGTCTAGATCTTRACTGAAGCTTTGCTGRGTGATATCTGGTCCCGCTTTGCCATTTATTCCCCACGAATCCGAAAATTGWCCATCAAAAACGATACAARMSCGTTCTCAGCYTGGTTTATGATGCTTGCTAGACAAGCAAACTCCCTCGATACTCTATTCCCCAGACTCAGGCGCCTCAATATCCGTTCAACAGACGCTCTTTCGTCCAYATTCCTTTCCAGGTTCGCTGCTCAAYTGGAGTATTGCAGCATAGGATCTTTGGGGGAGGACTCCGAGGCTTCGAACTTTACGACAACGTGCTTGGTGGARATTTCTATGAAAGCGAAAAACCTCGAAGAACTCAATGTYATTGCCCCAGTCTGCGCGAGCGCAGCAGCATACATTCCAARGGTCCAAGGGCTCCGACGTTTAGTCCTCCAACTCAACCCACCAATGGAACCAGACGAACTACTATTTCTGAAGCATATCCCGGCTCTGAGTGCTCTCTACTTCGAAAATGGTGTCAGGCTTGGCGAGGCCACAAGTTTCTCAATTGAGAAAGCTAAAACAATCGAGGATGTTACCGCCAACGCGCTTAAAAGGCARGCGGAGTTTCCGACGCTTTCTTGGTTTGGGGTCCGTGGAGATGGAGAGTTGCAGTTCGACGCCGCRCGCATAATTTCGCCCACCAATCTTCAAGCACTTAGACTCGACGTGTCTTTAGCGGGGTCTGGCTCTTTCCTACTTCTTCCACACGCCCTTCGCATCTACCTGGAACGGAGTAAGGATACCATTCAAACGATCACGGTCACAGGCGATGAACGACGTCGTCTCAGACTTTCAGGGACCGTGGACCCTGCCATCCATCGAACTCGTGAATTCCTCTCCGCCCTCTCCAATGCGACCCAATTGTGCGAGATAACAATTGAGCAGGTCCCTTTCATCGACAAAGACATGATATCCAAGATWATCAACGTCGCCCCCAACCTTCCCCACCTTGTTCGCTTGACTGTGCGACCAACGGCTCTATCAGCCAGGGACGCCACTGTCTACCCGGGGCTTGGCTCTCTGGACGCACTTTCCAAACAGTGNCCCGTCGCTCGAGTACTTCAACGCGCCAATCGACCTGTCCAGCATCCCTCCCCCGCCCCAGCGCCCAYCCCACCTGCCCCAGCTCTCGACGCTGTGCATCGGCACCGGGGACCAGTCGGACGCGCAGATGCCGCTCAGCCAGCTTATTGCCGTKGGGCAGTATGTCGCYGCTGTGTTTCCCAACCTGACCGTGCTGGAACCGGTTAATGGCGATGATCCGGCGGACGTTGCTTTTTGGACGCAGCTGGAGGGGTTGGTGAGGTCGTATTATGATACGCGGGCGCGGGCGATACAGGAAACCTCTATGATACCTTGAGAATGGATAGATCCTGCTATACTTCTCTTTGATACCCATTTCCTAGCCATACGTTTCTCTTCCTATTTCTAATTCTTGGTTTTTCAATTGTCATTGTTAATCGAGTGGCACTAGCTTTTTTTGGCGTGGTCGAGGTATCCTGGGCTGCCTGTCATCTGGGATCTGGCTATAATACACGGGTTTTGGGCGYAGTCGYATANNNANTGGGWCACTGGGAGGAAGCMCACCATGNNANNTATCCAGTYAGGGGCGGAAATTGCCCGATCTGGAAGAGGACCTTCTGGATCAGTCATGACCGTTCTTCGCCCGCTGRGTAACATTTCTGCTGCATACCACCACCATCGCCTTAGATTACCGCACTCTAGAGCCTCCAAAGGTGAGTRAAGCTCGAAGATGCATGCTTGACGACTTGGCTGATATGACTTGTGCCACTGGCAGGGTACAACACGCTTATTACATCGGATTGTCTGACGGATCGTTGACATGGCGTCCGATCCGTCTTCATCTACGAGTTCAGCCAGCTCTGCTCTGGGGGACTCTTCTCCTGCGACGGCGGCTGGTGCATCAGCAAGCGAAGGCCCATTGGKTTYGACCAAGGCGAACGAGTCCAATCGCTTYTACCCTCCGGCGAAACGGATCTTGACGCCCGAACAGCTATCGGCTTTTCAGGAGACCTCGACGTATAAGGAGATCGTGCAGTTTTTGGACGAGTTGAATGACTCGGTGCAGGGTGTYAAGCTGAGTGGKGGGGAAGAGGAGCAGTCTGAGGTGAGTCGGGTAATCTGTGTGCTCTGTCTTGGTCTCTTNNNCGGCGTCTKCTTCGCCCGTCGCCTTTGATTCTTTTCTCTTTTCCTTTGTCGACTCKTWCTGTYRCWMTSTNAMCTTGANCMGNTWTANNCTGANTNNNAATYGTGGTGYTGACAGGTAATCAAGGCCTTGATACAAMTACTCGAAGAGGTAGAAGCCATTGCGAAGGACACGCCTGTKGTRCCGAATGCTGCGTCGAGGTTTGGGAACCCGGCGTTTAGGACGTTTTATGATCGTGTAGGGGAGGTAAGATTCCTTYATTTCTGTCGTGTTNNCGATGCATTGACCCAACTTCRATCAGGGATCTGCATCGTTGCACGAAAAGCACCTCGTTCCCTTGGGTTTGCCWAAAGAGAGTCTGGAGGAAGTGAGAGTCTACTTTGACGAGATGTGGGGGAACAGGACGAGGATYGAYTATGGGAGTGGGATGGAACTGAACTGGTTGTGCTGGATGTACGTYGTCCCTTCATCTCGCTTTCGTTTACCCGCTCTTAACCCCTGCTCYTTNCCGCAGACTATGCYTAAAGAAGCTAAACCTTCTCCAAACGTCRCACTACCAAKCTATCGTCACGAARGTGTTYTGGAGGTATATCCAAGTGATGCGGTACCTCCAGAGTACGTACTGGCTAGAACCTGCGGGTTCGCATGGTGTGTGGGGGCTGGATGATTACCATTTCCTTCCGTTCTATTGGGGGAGTGGACAGCTCAAGGGGCACAAGTATATTAAACCGAGAGCCATTCATGATCCAGAAGTCGTGGAGGAGTATTCGAAGGATTACATGTATTTCGCGTGTATCCAGTTTATCAATTCGGTGAGTTCCATTCTCCCAAAAGCTCGGTCATCCCTGAAGTCGCCTTTCAGATCAAGACGGCCTCGCTGCGGTGGCACAGTCCGATGCTGGACGACATCTCTGCAGTGAAGACCTGGGATAAAGTCAACAGCGGAATGAAGAAAATGTATCTCGCAGAGGTACTCGGGAAGCTGCCTGTCATGCAGCAYTTCCTGTTCGGAAGCCTTCTTCCGTTTGTCGATCCGTCCCATTCTCATTCACCKACAGCCGAACTYGAGACGAACGGCGCCTCCGATTCGGCAGACGGTGTTGCTTTCTCACCTGATGGGCAAAGGCTGGCATCTGCATCATCCCCCGAGAACTCGGATTCTTGCGGGCAYGGACATGCACACTCGCATGTCCCRAGATATATTCATCCAAAAGTGCTTGCGAGTCTGCAAGCRMGRGGCGAGGCGCCTCCGTCGGTCGACGCGCAGGTGAATGCGGACAGCGGAGGTGCCGGGCAGAGAGATGTCGGATGGGGTGACTGTTGCGGTATTCCGGTGCCTAGTGTCTTTGCGGCAGCAGCGGAAGAGAACAAGAGATCAGAGGCGAAAGGAGGGTATACACTGAGCGGGGTGAGACCGGTGCCATTTGACTGAGTAGGTTRCTGCSTGTCCTGTGCATTTATCTCGTAGNKGTTATTGTATTCCAGGTGGTTGAATGTATCATGCGTTGGTTCTTCTRAAAACAAACNGRAAATGACAGTACCCTTGTTTGGTCATCTTGCATCATGCCGAACAGAGCCGCCTGTCAAACAKCGTGGGAAAGCTGTGAGGTGGGCTGTCACTTGGCTGGCCTGGGCTTTTTCGAGCTCACTGCTGACTGCTGCTGACGACGACGACTAGACCCTCTTCACTCCTTGTTTTCTTTCATTTTCCTTCTCTTCCTCGACATCGACCTACCACCGTAGCCCTCTCCTCATCGTCGTCGGACGCGGAGAGAGAGCGTCCCTGTTACCCAAACCACCACCCCCAAAATGGCCTCGCATCGACCCTCTTCGATGTCGCACGGCTCGTCGTCGAACCACCACCAAATTCCTCGAGACAAGCTRGACAGCATCTCTGACCTCTCGTCGCTCCCATTGCCCAGCATCACCGATGACACCATCGTTGCCGTCCTTCGCGAACGGTTTATGACCGACAACATCTACACCGCCCTCAGCTCGAATGCTCTCGTCGTCCTCAACCCACACAAGTATATCCAGAGCGACAGCGACACYGTCTGCAAGCGCTACGCGGACGAGTACCGCGATGTCACCCTCTAYGAAGTTCAGGAGGGCGGCAGCAAGGAGAAGCTCCCGCCCCATGTCTACCAGCTGGCCAACAACTCCTACTACCATATGAGAAGGACGGGCCAGGACCAGTGCATCGTGTTTACGTGGGTGTCTTTCATGATTTTCGTTGTTGTCTGCAAACGCTGACGAGGCTTCTGGATTTGTCACTTTTCTTCCTTCATTCGCCACGGCATCGGCTGTGAATTTGGCCGTCGTAACCACGATGACTACGGTTCATCATGACCGACTGTCCTGTCTGTCTGCTCGGCGATGTGGGCCCCCACTGAAATCCGATACAATTATGTTCAAACTCTCGTCACATCGTGATGCTTCTGTCATCATCATTGTCGGCTTCTTCACGATCATCACTGCCTCACCTCAGTGGAGAAACCGGCTCCGGCAAATCCGAGTCGAGGCGTCTAGCCACGAAATCYCTCCTCACWCTCAGCACCCCTCCTCCGGGCAAGAAGAACAACAAGCTCGCAGCGTCTATCCCTGCTGCTGAATACGTCCTCGAATCCTTTGGCCATTGCCGCACTCTCTTCAACCCCAATGCCTCGCGCTATGGAAAATACACCGAACTTCAGTTCACCTCCAAAGGCCGCATCTGCGGTGTCAAGGTCCTTGATTACTATCTAGAAAGAGGCCGGGTAGCTTCCATTCCCAATGGTGAACGCAACTTCCACGTCTTCTACTACCTCGTGGCGGGTGTTAGCCCCGAAGAAGGTACCCATCTGCGAATCAACGACAAGAGCGTGTTCAGGTACCTCGGTGGACAGCGCGCCTCCCTCTCTCACCAACATCACATCGGAGGTGGCCCTGCAGGGTATGCGGCRCTCGGAAGTCGAGGATTGATGGGAGGAGGTGCTTTGTCCCAACGGGATGAAGATTCGCAAAAGTTTGATCAGCTCAAGGTGGCGTTGAAGGCTGTCGGGTTCAGCAAGAGGCATGTCGCGCAGACGTGCCAAGTCCTCGCTGCCATCCTCCACCTCGGTAACCTCGAATTCGTCATCGACCGACACAGGAACGAGGACGCTGCCGTTGTTCGCAACACCGATGTCCTTGGAGTCGTCGCCGACTTTTTGGGAGTCTCCCCTGCCGCTTTGGAGAGTGTGCTCAGCTACAAGACGAAGCTCGTGAAGAAGGAGTTGTGCACTGTCTTCCTAGATGTGGACGGAGCCTCGGACAATCGGGACGACCTCGCCAAGACGCTCTACTCCCTCCTCTTCAACTGGATCAACGAGTATATCAACCAGCGACTCTGCGCCAAGGACGATGGAAGTGCCGGTGCCTTTGAGACCTACATCGGCTTGTTGGATTTGGCAGGCCCGCAGAACATGAGCTCGAGGCCGAACAGCTTGGACCAGTTTGTCGTCAACTATGCGAACGAGCGCGTYTGGGGATGGGTGAAGGAGCGGATGGTGGGGCCGGACGTCGTCAAGGAGCATGTAAGCGAGGGTATCGAAGGTTACGCGCCTGCGTTTGCCGGAGTCAGCGGCTCCAGTTCGTTCTCACCCAACCTCGGTGGACTCGCCCTGAGCCTCGGGTGGAACGATAACAACGAGACCCTCAGGCTGATGCACACGTACCCCGGAGGCCTGATCCATATCATGGACGACCAGGCGAGGAGGCAGCCGAAGAAGACGGATGGGACGATGATCGAGGCATTCCAGAAACGGTGGGGCAACCATACGAGCTTCAAGACGTCGGGTACGATCGACACTTCATCGCCCAACAACCACGCCACTGGACTTGGAGCCAGCTTCACGATCTCGCACTTCAATGGCCCTGTTACGTACCTTGCAGAGCACTTCCTGCAGAAGAACCTGGATGCTGTGAATGGGGACTTTGTTTCCCTTTTGAGGGGTACCGCGGATCCGTCCAGCGTGCACCATCATACGGCATCGAGGATGGACCCCGCTACCGCCGCCGCGGAGGGGTATGGGAGCATCAATCCGTTNCGTCAAGGGGCTGTTTNAGCAGTGGGGCTGTCAAGACCGAGGCGCACCCTAGGAACGAGGATACCATCGTCAGCGCACAGCAGAGCGTTGGGCCGATGCGCGCGCCGAGYGTGAGGAGGCGRGGCACTGTGAGGAGGCAGCCTCAGCCTGCGCCGCAGATGGAAGGCATCGACGAGGACGAGGAAGGCGGTGAAGGCGAGAGGGAGGGGCCGTTCGTTGCGCCCCATGAGCATAGACTGAGCGCTGACAATACGAAACGCGGTGGGAACGATGGCAAGGATGGTGGTGCGGCGTGTGTTGCGGGCGGGTTCAAGAATGCGTTGGATACCCTGTTTGAGACGCTGAACGAGACGCAGGCGTGGTATGTGTTCTGCGTGAACCCGAATGACAGCCAGCTCCCGAATCAGCTGGAGGGGAGGAGTGTGAAGGGGCAGGTCAAGGCTTCGAGCATGGTCGGTGTTGCGAGGAGGGGCGCTGTTGTTGCGCCGCTCGTGCCCAACTCTCCCTTTGGTTCTGGATCGCAGGATGGGGCAGCGGGCGGAGGAATCTGGGAAGTGCGGATGACGTATGGAGAGTTTGCTGGGAGGTACAAGGAGGTGGTGGCGTTGGACCCTGGRYTGGACGTTGACAGGATGGGCGAGAAGGTGTTTGTGGCCCAGGCGAGGACGGCGATGCACCTGACCGAGGCGGATGTYGTGATGGGCAAGACCAAGGTCTGGCTCAGCCAGAGGGCGTTCCATGCCTTTGAAGATCGACTCCGAGTCCTCGAAGGCGAGCCTAGCAGTCACGGTGCGGGTGTGGACCCTAGGATGGTTGGATTCGGCGAGCGCGCCAATGCGGAAGACGGCGTCCAGGACTACCCCTCGTCTCCGGGCTTGGGTGGACAAGGATACGTAGGGAACGGTGCGGGAGGTTGGGGTATTGCGGCTGGGAGGAGCTCGGGGTACAACATGCTAGGAGGAGGCACGATGCCTAATACGCCTGGGTTCGCGAACAACTTTGCTGGAAGCACTGGGCAGCTGCCTCTTGTCGCCAATGCGAGCCCCTTCCAGCAGGGAGGTGGAGGTGGAGGGNTACGAGGAAGACTATGGCGGAAAGCCCGGAAGCGACGAGTACTTTGACGCGGACAAGTCTGGGAGGTTCAGAGGAGAGACGGACTCGGTGTCCAACTTTGGCTCGGAAAGCTACGCTCCTTCGAGGAATATGTTCCAGAACACGGACAAGCGAGGGCTGAGCTATGGGAAGGACAAGGAGGCGAGTGCCCTTGCCAACGAGTTGGCTGCTGGAGGTGCGGACGGTGGACCACCTGTCCTTGGGGAGACTGCGGAGGTGGTGAAGGAGAGCAGTGCTAGGAGGCGATGGGTCGCGTTCACATGGCTCTTGACTTGGTGGATCCCGACGCCGTTCTTGGAGTACATCGGAAGGATGAAGCGGATGGACGTCAGGCAGGCGTGGAGAGAGAAGCTGGCGCTCAACATCATCATCTGGTTCATCTGTGGTTGCACAGTATTCGTCATTGCGGTCTTGGGTGTTTTGATCTGTCCAACGGAACACGTCTACGACTTGGGTGAACTCAAGAGTCATAGCCAGGAACTGAACCCCGGCAGCGTCTACACAGCGATCAGGGGAGAAGTGTTTGATCTCAACGTCATTGCTGAACAGCATCTCCGTAAGGTACCCGTCGTCCCAATCAAGACTATCCTGAAGTATGGAGGACTCCAAGCGGACAAACTATTCCCGGTTCAAGTGAGTGCATCTAGTCGTATATGGAGAACTTTTGACTGACTGTGTCCGTGACTTTTTCAGGTCAGTGCTCTCTGCGCTGGAACGGATGGCAACGTATCGCCTTGGATTACCTTGGATTCAGTCAACTCCACCACCGACCCCAACACTCAATACCACGATTTCCGTGTCTGGACGAGCGATCCTAGGCCTGACTGGTACTTTGAACAGATGACGGTCATGAGGTACACGGCGAGGAAAGGATTTGTCGGCTACACCCCCAAAGTGATCAAGAATATGGCTGCAGAGGGACGATCCGTCGCCGTGTACAACGGCTTGGTATACGACGTTACCCCCTACATCAAAACACCGCCTGCCACTTCCCCGCCCGATGGAACCGCGGTCCCTCCTGGCACCGTCACTCAGTTCATGGACCAACGAGTCATTGATCTGTTCTCCATCAGAGGTGGCCAAGATATCACCAAGGACCTCGACAATCTCAATCTCCCCCCTGACCAGCTTGGACGACAGAAGATTTGTCTCCGAAACCTGTATACGATCGGAAAGGTGGACAATCGAAACAGCGCCGCGTGTCAATTCAGCACATACATCCTTTTGGTCCTCTCCATTATCATGGTGTCCATTATTGGGTTCAAGTTCTTGGCTTCGATCAACTTTGGAGCGGAGAGGGCACCGGAAGACCACGACAAGTTTGTCATTTGCCAGGTCCCCTGTTACACCGAAGGCGACACCTCGTTGAGAAGGACCATCGACTCGTTGGCTCAGCTCAAGTACGACGACAAGCGCAAGCTTTTGCTCATCATTTGCGATGGTATGATCGTTGGTAGTGGAAACGATAGGCCGACGCCGAGGATCGTGTTGGATATTCTTGGTGCCGACCCGAACCTGGATCCCGAGCCGCTGTCATTCGTCAGTCTTGGAGAAGGTGCAAAGCAACATAACATGGGCAAGGTCTATTCGGGATTGTACGAGTGCAGTGGACATGTCGTGCCCTACTTGGTCGTCGCGAAGGTTGGCAAGCCGACGGAGAGGAGCAGGCCCGGAAACAGAGGAAAGCGAGACAGTCAGATGCTGCTCATGCATTTCTTGAACAAGGTATGTGGTCTTTGTCTTTCGACCTGGTTTTCGGTTGACTGAAATGTTTTCTATAGGTCCACTTTGGCTCTCCGATGAACCCGCTCGAGCTCGAGATGTACCACCAGATCAAGAACGTTATTGGTGTCAACCCGTCCTTCTACGAGTATCTTTTCATGGTGGATGCCGATACAACTGTGGAACCGCTCTCGGTGAACCGTCTGATCAGTGCGATGATTCACGACAAGAAGCTGTTGGGTGTCTGTGGTGAAACCGAGTTGGCCAACGCTAAGCAGTCCTTGATCACCATGATGCAGGTCAGTTTTCAGCTCTCCATGTTTGATGACGCAGGGAATTAAATTCTATTGAAATAGGTCTACGAATACTTCATCTCGCATCACATGGCCAAAGCCTTCGAGTCTCTGTTCGGTTCCGTCACTTGCTTGCCCGGTTGCTTCACCCTCTATCGTCTCCGCACCCCTGATACGCACAAGCCACTCCTCATCTCCAACCAGCTCATCCACGACTATTCGGAAAATCGCGTCGATACGTTGCACATGAAGAACCTTCTGCATCTCGGAGAAGATCGTTACCTCACCACGCTCTTGCTCAAGCACTTCCCCCGTTTCAGGACCCAATTCGTCCGTGATGCTCATGCATACACTGTGGCTCCGGATGATTGGAAGGTTTTNGCTCTCTCAGAGGCGACGTTGGATCAACTCGACGGTGCACAATTTGGGAGAACTTATCTTCTTGGAGCAACTTTGCGGTTTCTGCTGCTTCTCGATGCGATTCGTGGTCATGATCGATCTGTTGTCAACCGTTACCCAACCCGTCACTGTCGCATACGTGAGTCATTTCGTCCCCATCTTTGCCTCACCCCAGATATTAACTTTTCAATGCTATTAGATCGTCTATCTCATCTACCTGGTTGCGGGTCAAGGCAAAAACATCCCGACACTGTCCCTGATCATGATTGCGGCTATCTACGGTGTGCAAGCTCTCGTGTTCATCATGCGGAGGAAGTGGGATATGATTGGCTGGATGTTGTTCTATATTCTGGCCATTCCTGCCTTCTCGTTCTTCCTTCCTCTCTACTCCTTCTGGCGCATGGACGACTTCAGTTGGGGTCAGACGCGTATGGTGTTGGGAGAATCTGGCAAGAAACTTATCGTGCATGACGAGGGCAAGTTCGACCCCAAGGCTATCCCATTGAAGAGCTGGAGCGACTACGTATGTGTTCTTCATTCATTTTCGTTCGGTCTCCGTTGACGTGACTTGCTACCTCTAGGAAAATGAACTCTGGGACAAGGAATCGAACCACAGCATCGGATCGTGGGTTCCACCAAAGACCAAGGAAGGTTACGCCGAGTCGAGGACCGCTTCTTTGTATGGTCGGGAGACGTACTATGATCCTGCACCCCAGATTCCTCGAAGCTTCTCGCCAGCTCCATCGCAGCTAGGAATGGGTGGCTTCACCAGCAATACCTTCGGTAGTGGGTTCGCGCCTCCGCCGGGCTATCAATCGGGCAGGAACACTCCGCAGAGCTTCTCTAGGCCGATGAGCGAAGCCGGACTCATGTACCAGCCTGCGCCCTCAAGGCCTGTGACGAACTACTTGGACATGCCGGTCCCCGACTACGGTAGTGGGCAGCCGAGCGACGCGGAGCTAGAGAGGGCGGTGCAGGACATCCTGAGGAACGCTGATCTGAACTCGATCACGAAGCGGGAAGTTCGGAGGACATTGGAGGAGCAGTACGGGACGGATTTGACGTCCAGGAAGGGAATGATCAACGGGGTCATCGATAGGGTCCTGTTGAACCAAGCTTAATCGCGCCAGGCCCTGGCCTCACTCTCCATTATCGTTTTGGGTTTCCTGTTTTCTTCTTCCACTCGGACATTTTCTTAACATCATCCATCCACCTGTTCTCGTCACTGTCATCATGCCCTCTCACGAACTCTGCCATGCCTACCAGCTGTCATCCTTTTTTTATTCCTTATAGCTCCTGCTCTATTTTGCAAAATGGACCTTTCTGTCTCTGTCGCTATCTACATCGGAACCAGACATTGGCGTCTACTACCTTCCCTCGTAATCACATACGTACATTATCGTCATGGATATGCCAGCACATATATCACTGTAGTTTCGTTTCCTTTCTTCTCAGTAATCACTCTTCTCGCTTTTGGCACCGCGTCTCTCGTTTTGTCGTCTCCAACTAAACTATTATTGCATAGTCGTCTCTCTTTTCCTTGACATTGACTCTCATTTAGACTCTTCTTTGCTTTGTGTTGGCCTACCTGGTTGCTGGCTTCTCGTCGATCTTTTTGTAATGATCCTCAACATCTACATAAGTAGTAGCGTAAACAGCAGAATCATACGGACTTTCTGAATATCTCTCTTTGTATAGCATTCGTCTTTTATAAAATCTCGTTTTCAACATCGCATTTCTTCTCTCTCGAGTCCGAGGTATCTCGCCTAAGGTGGTACAAAATTGGGTATCCTTACAAGTTGATGCTACAGTACAAAACCAGAGAAATACATGGGGTGATCTATCGTACAACAACCGCGTAAGAAAAAAANTTGGATTACGAAGGGTACATCTTCCGCTGAGCTCTGCCCGGGATCATCACACCCGCCTCATCCAGGATGGCCGTAATACGAGCACGCTCCGCCGCCCTTAGATCTTTAATGATCTGTATAAACCTCTGCACTGACATCCACTCGAAACCGCACGCAGAACCGGCCTGCGCCACGACGTTGAACCCGGGAGTCGGGATGACGCCTGCAGCGGTTTGCAAGGTCGGGAAGAGGAGGTTGAGGCGTGTGGCGACGGAGATGGCGTCGTCSACTTCGCAGTTTCCTAGCCAGAGTTTGCGGAGGTTGGAGTGACCGGTGAAGCCAGCGGGCAGTGCGAGTTCGCCCGAAGAGCCNTCGAATTTGGTGGAACAGAGGTAGATCTGGAGGGACTCTAGCAAGGGGCATGATTGGGCGAGGATGAGAAGGGCGTTGGCGGTTGGGTTTTTGGGTATGGAGAATTCCTCCAGGTTTGGTTGGAAGGGGCCCCAGCCGGGCGACGGGGTAGGGAATGGATCGTTGATATTGGGCGGGATGGTGGGGAGGTGGAGGTGGAGTTTTTTNGAGTTTGGGCCAGCTCGTTGCAATGTCCAGATAGTCGAGGTCGGTGATGACGACTGAGAGCGTGGAGACGTTGTGGATTTCGAGATGCTCCAAACCTCGGATTGGGTAGAGGTTCCTGATGAAGGATTGGAATTCGAACCTGGTGAAAGGATCGAGTCGGAATAGATCCTGGATCTGGAAGCTTTGAAGAGTATCTCGCCATTTGTCCTGGACGATTTCGCCGCATTGGTGCCAGAAGCTGGGAGCCTGGGTTTGGTCATCTCCATCTGGAAACGCCGATTTCCAGGGGGTGCTGTCTCGACGCGCCATCAGGAGGCGTTCGAGACGTGGTGCGGGCAGGTTCAGAAGGACGTGGGTGATAAAATCCTCAGAGGCAGTAAGCTCCAAACGTTCCAACTTTCGGAGCTTGTTGAGCGAGCCAAACGGTTTATTCTTCGCTGGAACGGCGAGATGTAGCCATCGCAGCTCTGTGAGACTCGCAATGGCCTTGAGCTCGTCCGGGCCCAAGTGCTCTCTGGTACTGGCGGTGAGAACGAAACGAGTCAATGTATTTTGCAAAGATGGCAACATGGAGAGGATCGCCGGGAAATGTGTGTCCTTGGGGGTATAATTGAGGAAATACAAATTCTTCAACAGCGATTCCATGAGCAGCATAACTTCTTCTCTAACAGCACTGGCCGATGCGTAGTGAACGTGTCGCAGGGCTGGAAAGAGAGGACCATCCCCTTTGAGCTGCGTCAGGCGAAGGATTGTCATGGAAGGGATTGCGTTGAGAGCCGCATTTTCTGTGAAGCTAAATTCCTGTACCCGAACGGCGTACGCTTGAAAGCTAGCATAGGAGGAAAGCGGTTTGTAGTCAAGGATCGCCTTTAGAGTAAAGATAGATATCTACGATTCAGTGATGAGGCGCCAAGAGGTATAGGCGACTATTCCACTCACCGGGAATCCATTCACGGTCTGAAACGAAGGCAACAGTTTTAGGAAAGGGATAATACAGTGCATCTTCTTCCACAGACAATCCAGCGCAGGAGATGAAAAGCCTCGACATGTCAAGGCAGTGGCGAGCAGATGGTGCTTGGGAGCAGACTCTAGATGCTTGAAGATTTCTCGCAAGAGGTCTGCATTGTCCAGCACTAGATCTGACATGATTGGGTATAGAACTGCCTCGTATCCGCAAGGATGAGTAGTGTGTCAGGACAAAGGAACTCAGAGAGCGCTGACGCGGTGCGCCGTGACACGATGATCATGAGTCGCCCCTGACTCGAACTCGGTCCCTTTAGCCCGCCGATCACTGCTTCCCAATGGCAATTGCGCCAAGTGCGCCCAGCCGCCCATGGCTTGAAATGTTCTGCACCCGCCGTCGCGAAAAAAACCGATGGTTGATTTCATGCACATGAACTTGGGATTCATGACTTCATACAGCGTCATTTATTTGTTGCTGGACTGGGCTATTTTTGTTCGATTTTCGATTAGGAGACGATTTCGAAGCCCTTAAATACGACAGAATGGGAGAGGAGAAGGAATAATACATCCTACCCGCCCTCTTTCCTAAAGCATTCATAAATCTACCTCATCGAACTTCGTCATGAGCGCACCTTCTGGCTTCTCTATCGACTTCTCCGGTACGTGTTTTCTGATTTTTTGTTCACCGTTAGCCCTCTTTGACACGATGAATCCTCATTCAACAGGCCAGTGCATTATCGTCACTGGAGGGAATCGAGGAATCGGCTACGCCTTCACCCGTGCACTCGCTGCCTCAGGCGCTAATGTCGCCGTTATTTACCGGTGTGTTTGACCGCCCTGCTATTCCAATTGCACGTTGTTGATCTCGCCGGTACAGGAGTCACCCGGACGCCCTAAAGGACGTCGAAAGTGTGAACAAAGAGTTCCCTGACGTCACGGTCCAGGTTTGACTCTTTCCTTTATCGCAATGCCATGTTGGTGACATCGACATTCCAAAGGGCTATCAATGCGACGTCTCAGACACGGAAAGTGTAACTAGGGTTGTCAATAAGATCCAAGAGGACTTCGGGGAGGAGAGGCCAATCACTGGCCTCATCGCCGTACGTACTCTCATTATTCGTTTATCATACTCACCTTGCTCACTAACGCACCGTGTCCCAGAATGCTGGAGTCTCTGTTGTCAAGCCAGCGCTTGAGCTGACCCACGAAGACTTCAAGAAAATCTACGACGTCAATGTTTTCGGTGTCTTCAACACCGCGAGGGCTGTCGCGAAGTATGTTTTCTATTTTTAGTTGACGGCGTTCTAATAGTCTGCTGACTCTCACCGAAACTACCTATTAGATTGTGGCAGCAGCGTAAAGCTGATGGCAAAAAAGTTAAGGGCTCCATCGTCATCAACTCGTCGATGAGCTCCCAGATCATCAACAAGGCAGAGGATGCCTCTCCTTTGACTCAGGTGTTCTACAACTCGTCCAAGGCTGCCGTGTCCAACCTTACCAAGGGTCTGGCCGCTGAATGGGCGAAAGATGGTATCCGAGTCAATGCTCTTTCCCCGGGATATGGTTCGTTTCTCGTGTCTCTATCTTTCCATGAAATCGCTTATTGAAATTGCTTCAGTCAACACCGCCCAGACTGCCGACATGGACCAGAGTATGCGTGACTATCAGGCAGGACAGCTGCCTTTGGGACGTTTCGCCGAGGTGCATATCTACTCTTACAATCTCTTATCTCACTTGTTAATTTACAATTGTGATAGCCCGTTGAGATGACCGGTCAAGCCTTGCTCCTCCTCTCCGACCACGCCAGCTATATGACCGGTGGCGAGTACTTCGTCGACGGGTAAGTTGACCACAATTACTGGTCGGCAAACGAGTGACTAACGCTCCGCCGTATCTTTCTAGCGGTCAATTGATTTACTAGACTGGATACCCTCCTTCCAAACCCGATTTAGATCTCATTCTGTCATTATAGCATTCTACTTGTACTTCTGTAAATCCGCATAAATCCGTCTCGCATTACCCTTAAAACGTGTGGTTGATTGATTGCTATATCTCGACAACGTCATGCCAAGCTGCTCATTCCGTTCCGCCTCAAATCTGGGGCGCAAAATTTGTGTTCTACGAGTGCATATCTACATTGCCGTTCCGCGTGGCAAGGCACGGTCGTTCAAGATCAATCGATGCTCCACAGGTAGTACAGCAGCCGACACCGCGACCTTCTCCACTACCCCATAAGCGCATGAGTCGTCCATTTATCGAGGCGGTTCGCTCTAAGGAGCAAATTCTATCGTCAGGGCGGGGGGNAAGGATCAGCCGAACTTCTGAGATCACGGTTCTAGAATATATACACCATCTTCATCCAAGAGCATCTCCTCGCCGACGCAACAGTGAACCCAGTCTGATATGACGAGCTGCCTTCGCTTTGGCCTGTGAATATCGTGGAGTTAGTCTTCTGGCCTTTGAATTCCGATGTCCGCAGATCCGGACTCTTACTTTGATGTCAGCTTCATGAGCTCACGCCGACGACTTATATCCCGTTTATCGATTATGACATGTGTGAGCTTTGGTTCACACAAACCGACCACTTTCCCTCCGTTCCTCGTTATGAGTTTGGCGACTTTCGTGAAACTGGAGTGGATATATCAGCCCGCCCTGAATTACAAGCGGTGCAGCCGCTTACCTTTGTTCCATCTCTTTAGCATATCTGGTCTGAATAGACATCCCGTGCTTTCTTGCATTGCTAGGTGAGTCTAGATAGAAACATCTGAAGAAATCAATGAGTCAGGGACGATGGTCAAAATTGTGCAAGCGGAGAGTGGCTACGTACAGGTGTCGGAAAATCAGGTCCGGATCATAAGACATAGCATCGTCTGTCTCCCCCATCTTGACATCCTGGTCATGGGCAACCTGAGGCGTCGGCACCGGGCGGGCTGGCTGAGGGTCTTTGTCTTCGTCTTCGGTCACGCTGTCTTCATCCTCGACCACATTATCTTGCGCGCTTGAGTTTCTGTCGCTAATAGCGCCTATCAGCGAGCTGACAACCTTGGGAACTGGTGCCTGTGGCTGGGGCTCGGCGTCCTCATCTTCGGTCACACTTTCTTCGTCTTCAGAGCACACGATTGGATCTGTGGAGACCTTAGCGCCTTTCAGCCCGCTGACGACCCCCCGAGATGCCGGGACAGTGGATGGCTGGAGTTCGTCATCTTCGTCCTCAGTTACACTGTCTTCATCGTCGGCCAAACTGTCTCCGATGTTTACCGATTCGATTTTTCTTGTTGGCGTGATATGTTCGACCTTAGCAAACCAATCGTTGAAATCAGGTTCTTCTTCAAAGTCAGAGGCCACATCCACGTCATCTGAGTCGTTCTCCGCCGAGTCCGAATCTTCGGAGGAGTTTGGGTCTGCCAAGGCCTTCGCGTCCTTTGGTTCCCCAACAGCCTCTCGAGGGGCTGCAGTAGCCTGTGGCTGAGGCTCTTCTTCTTCGTCCTCGGTTACGCTATCGACATCCATGTCTTCGTCTTCACTAACCCGACCTCCGTCCTCAGTCATACTGACGAGTTCGCCCTCGTCAAGGAATCCCTTGTAAACAGGTGACAACTTGCGAAATTCGGTCGCATGGAAGAAATATCTGCGGATACGGGCAAATGAAAATTCAACAATGCTGTATATTGGCAAAATGTCCACCCACTTCTTTTCTAGAGGCATTTTTCGTCCAGCTTTGAGTGAATCTGTTATCCATGCCGGCTTGATGACATCGTGAACTCCCATGTCGATTATGAGCTTCAAGTCGTACGCTACAGAAATGAAAACATTTAAGGGATAGTAAGCAGTGGACGTTTGAACACGCACGAGTTATGGCACCGCCATAGACAACGAACATATGGGGTTGTTTTCTGACGGGAATTTGACGACACGTCCCACCGTTGGCGTGAATTCTATGGTTTCCAAAAGTTTAATAGACAATCGGAGGGGTCGATGGGCAACATGGACGTACTGCTTCATCAAATCGTGCTTGTCCTGGAGACCTGTCTTCGACTTAGGATCGGAGCTCACGACTGCAAGTTTTCGTATTGGTCAACACCGCGCTTGTCAGGTCGAAACATAAGATCTCACCGAAGGTTATGCCCCTGAAGATTCTTCCAGTGACAGGAACTTTGCTGAGATTCGGTCCTGTGTATTCGGAGAGCATCACGGGCTGGGCAACAAATTAAACTTAGTGCTGTAGAGCTTCGAAGCCTTTGGTGCTCTTACCTTCTTCGAGATCATGTTTTTCTTCTTCTGCTTCTTTGACTCGACGCTGAAGCAAAATGCTCAGCCGCAAGTCGGCTACAAGGATAGGTATAACTTACTCATAGTGATCTTCCATTTTTCGCTTCTTCTCATCCCTCATACTCTCGAATACATCTTCAAATAGTGAGTACATGCCTGGCAGGCTAGAAGATCATACGCACCATTCGCTGTCATACAATCTTCAATGGAGAGGTCGTCTCGAATAGCCATTGCTCTGGGGAAACGCAGCGTGAAGCCCATATGATATTGAGCTTTACAGAACATCATTAGCATGTCATATGTCGGAGACCAATATTCTGTTCATACTCGAAGGTACAATCTCCGCGGCTTTGACTTTCAGCATGAACGAACTGGAACAAGAAAAATCAGAGACTCGAAATCTTACATGAAGCAAAAACGAGGCACTTACTCTTCAGGCTCCAAGTAAAGATCCCCCTTGTCGTCCAGACCTCTCTTTGAGGTTAGTAGCCACTTTGGAGGTTTCTTATAACTCCACTGTTTCCACGGCTTGTTTCTAACCCATACGAAGTCGGCAAAAGACAGGCCGGTGCCTATCCTAGCAAAGGTTCTATACCTAGAGACGATGATACTTTAACTTAAACTGTCAACACGGTGCAGTGTTCGCTTACTTGGGTTCTCCGTCATTCGCCGGACGATCTTCCATGACTGCGCAGATGAGCGTCGAAACACCGCCGCTTCGTTTTCCACTCCCATATGAGCCGCCTAGGCGAATGCTTTGAACGCCATTGAAATGGGAGACTGAAAAATATTGTTCTTACCGACAACAAGCACATCCATCGTCTCTCCCAAGTTATCCTACCAACGGAAACGATTACACTGGGCCATCTACCAGAACTGAATGCACGACCTACCATGTACTCCGGTTTGACCTGTTTTCGAAAGCGGATGAGCCTTTTTCAAAACGCAATGAATGGCGAAACGTGATACCTTAATCCAAT
Source organism: Candolleomyces eurysporus (assembly GCA_027579435.1). Lineage (NCBI taxonomy): Eukaryota > Fungi > Basidiomycota > Agaricomycetes > Agaricales > Psathyrellaceae > Candolleomyces > Candolleomyces eurysporus. The sequence goes on along the minus strand of JANBPK010000828.1, from coordinate 15,524 downwards.
CGGAAATTCGGCCGTTCAGTGTATACTTCGAGCGGGGGTGCTTGATCACCAAACCCTCGCCACGAGCTCGCATAACTTGGTCCATCTTCACCCGAACGTCCTTTGCAGTCTTTCCTCGATACTCTGTGACGTGCTCGAACCGACCTGGGATCTCCTTGATATAGTGTTTGGCGTTCATTTTCCGACAGGTGAGAGACTTGTTCAACAGCGACTGTCCGTTCAAGTACAACAGATCGAATATTTTGACTTGTGGAAGAGGGTGTCAGTTTACGAGACCGAGAGGTACGAGAGGGACTCACAGCACACTCGTGGGGCATTCTCGTTCGTCGAATTATCTGCAAACGCGTGGTATCAGGCGTTAGGCGCAGCTATGAAGGGAGCACATACTACGGGCAGCAGTCTTCAAAGTACCAAAGGGCAGATGACGCTGGGATACGGGATCCCATACGAGCATTTCACCGTCAAGGATGATGCTAAGGTAAGGTCAGCGATCGTAATAATGCACGAAGAAAACTAGAAGCATACTCCGTTATTCTGGGATCGAACGCAGCATCTATAAATGGCGTGAGACAACCGTTCTCGCCATCTTTTCCGTAGAGGTAAGTGTAGTCTTTTCCTTTCCTATCGGGCAGTCAGTAATGTTTCGCCCAAACGGGGAGGTTCAATCGGATACCTGGAGCAGTAAAAGTACTCGTTTCCGCGCTTGTGCAATTGCATCCGTTCGCCGTCAAGCTTCTCCTCAATAATGAATTCGCTGCCACCCATCTCCTTGACCGTGTCTTCAATTTTCCTCGTTGGTCGCTTGCAGAGCATAGGTGCGAATGCTTGAAACAGCTGGACTGCTTTATTCTACGAAGACTCAGCAGAGAAACTCGAAGTTAGCCGCATTGGTCGTACCTCTTCGGCCAGTCTGGAGAAGGGAATCGATAGCTCCCAAGCGACCCTCTTCAAGTCCGAGCATATGTTGAATAAATCTTGGGCATCGGGGTGGAAGACTGAAAACACAGTGGCTTCCTTGACAGAAATATTCATGTCTTCAAATTGATTAAGCCTTAATGCCAGCTCAGAGATTGGGGTGCTAGTGGATGCCTTACCCTTGAGAATGATGCGAATGATCCATCGTTGTTCCTCGGGGCTGCAGTTATCATAGACTCGGTGCAAAATCTTGAACTGCGCATCCCTGTTACCAAGTAATTTACTAGATGAGGCTAAAGGTATGTAGACGTCGCTTACTGCTTCCGTATAGTTTTAGCCAAGTCGTTGAGGACCTCATTGACGTCGTCAATAGTAAGAGTCCCCTCGGTTATAGACGATCGTTTCTTGACGACTTCATAAAGTACCTGGGGAAAATCTCCAGAGGCTTTCTATGAAAACAAGCGTGTTCAGTGATACAACACGTTATCACTTGCTAGACCTTACATCTTTCTCTGTGGGCTCCTTCCAATTCAACAGCCGAACGGCATCGGGGTCGCGCATTCCGAGTCCTATCAATTTGATGAATATCTTCGCGAGATTCTTCTCTTTCAGTCCGTAGACAGGACGTTCTCGATCTTTCTGAAAGTTCAACATGCGCGTGAGACCCCGATTGAATTGTGCAATCACCACAAACATACCTGAGGAAGGAGAAGACGTAGAACTGGGTACAAGTCGTCACCCTTTTCTTGGCGCCAGTGCTAATACGATACTCAGTCACACACACGCCCTACTACTGGGTTGAACAAGTACTTACGACAAACCAAGTGTTGATGAGCTTGCGCCTTCTCTCATGCTTCTTCTCGTCAGCCAAGTTTTCGAGCAAGCAAGCGAGTACGCTGAATGGAGCAGTCTCAGCATTGTGAGGTTGTGGCGGATATGGAGGTTGCACGATTCCGGGCTCCTTTGAAGGGCCGGAGGAAGAGGGGGTGGTGGATGTTGGTTGCATTGTGGAAGTTAATCCTCGAGAGCATGGTCAAGTTTAAATACCTATTTGCATCACGCGTCGCCCTATTATAGACGACAATGAGTCCTGTGGCTCACGCGCCCCATTTCCTAATTCGAACGCCAACGATGGCGGCACACCATACAATGTGAAGCCTCGCCAACACAAGGGTTAGAATGAGAGATAAGTCCATCCCTGGAAAGCAAAGAAAACTCACTGTATATCTCGTCGAGACGTCTCCTCTTCATCGAGGCTTGATCGGTGCTCCAAAGAAACTGAATATGCGCACTTTGCGGTGGATATGAACTTTGAAGACATGCCACCACCTTGTCACCACAGTAGAGTAACAATGGGAACCATAAAGAAAACCAAAGGTCTGCCATGGAAAGAATGTGACTATCAGGAGCGAGGCGGTTCGAAGCTGCCCTGAAACCAACCGACCGGAGCCTTGTTGAGCAAGCGAGGCACAGCGTTTATCTTTGTGTTGCATGCAGGCAAAAGTGGTGATCTTGGATGCGTATTGAGAATCAGCGATGAAGAAATGCCTTGTTGAATGACAAGAAGGGCTCCGAGATCTGACGAGTCTCAATGGAGAGCCATTGATACGGCCGAAGGTAACGCTCCTAAGGGTAATCCTCCTCTGACAGGGCTCTCCAGGGACGAGGATCGTCGCAGTCACAACTCTAGAACTTAACCGACTCACTATCTTAAAGTTCCTCTGTGCGGGGTTTTGACTATGGTATCCCTTCCTGTCTAGATTGAATGTGTATGACCCAGACTTATGTTTCTGTCGGGAAGGAAAGGGTAAGAAATCAAGCCAGCGATACGACGTGGCAAACTGCAAGAGCATAGACAGTTTTCACGCTCGATGCTACTGATGTCAGTGGAGCGAAGCGCCCAGTTTCTGCTATCAACAATCCATCCAAGTTTGGGTCTACAGCGGCAGACGTTACATACATAGAGTCAATATACAAGCTCTCTTGGAATATTTTTGAAGCACTAAGGAAAATTCGCATAATGAATCCGGCGCTACGTACATGGTCAAGATATCTTTACGATTGAATGGCGCTGATGGTTCGCACTCGATTGTCCTGGTACGAATGAACAAGGTCCTCAATATTCGCCCAAAAAGCGGCATCCTCTGAATCCTCGGCTCTAGAGGTCCTGCCCGAGTGGTCCACCGGGGGAAGATGAGCGATATTCGGGAAGAGCGCGTCCAGATATCTTGCAACAGCGATCATATCCTTCATTCTGGTTGAATAGCTACCAGACCCATCTCCAATGGAAAGCAGCTGGAGGCGGTCGTTGCAGCTGAATGTTTCGATACTCGGAAGTGGGGGAACATGGGTAATATCCAGCGGCATACTGAGGGATTCGAGTAATGGATTGGTTTCCGCAATCATTCCCAAGTGTCCCAGAGAGGGAAATATCACGGAATCGCTGGGTTGAGTTGTTAGAGAGGATGGGCGAAGGGTCAGATGAATAAGGTTTGGGAGGCCGGGGACGATATTGCAAATCTCGTGTATAATGTCGGGATCTAGAAATGGAACGTTGTCGATCCTGAGCTCTTGTAGTTGAGAAGCTTCCGACAGGGCAGAGACAAACTGAGTGCAATGCTGGTAAAAGGAGTGGTTCCGGCAATTTTGAAGAACATGAGGATATAGGCACGGCCCTTGATGACCTGCTTCTGACCTCTGTATTTTCAATTTCTTGAGGTCGGGGTTCCGTTCAAGGTGGATTCGGAGTGCGTGAGGGAGTAGTAGAGCTCTGGCAGTCTCTGATGAAAAGAAAGTGACTTCTAGTGCGCGGAGGCTGTGCGGGAAGATAGCCCTTGAGGCTACCAGAAACAGAGCGAAGCCATCCCCGGAGACAAAGAGTTCGTCTAAAAAGGGGAGCACTGCGGGTGCCTCCAAGGCATTCTGGATGACGGCAGGCGATATGTCAGCACTCTCAATGAGCGATGCGACTTTCTGGTATTTCAAGGTAAGTCTTCTCAGTCTTCGAATGTCACTCAAGGGGCCAAGTGTCGTTGATTGCAGCAAGGAGGGTGAGGATTCTTGTGGGCCCGTGATTGATAAAGATTGAAGGCTTTCGATGTGTTTTAAGTATTTTACCGCATCACTTAGCGTTTGAGGCGGTAGCTCCAAGTCCAGCGCGACGAGATCGCAATTGAAGCAAATATTTGCAATTGCTGCCGTGGAAAAGGTCAAGGACTCTTGATCTTCTTCGACATTACGAAGAGCGCATTGCTGCAGCTGTGCGGCCAGACCACGGAGAAGTGCCAATGAGACTGCATCGTTGGAGTAGATGTTCAGGGCGGTTAATCGGGGAAATAAGGGTATAGGGCGATAAGGTTGACTCGAAATAAAAGAAAGCCAAGGTCCAATGGTCTTCGTATCCTTGTGAACCGATAAGGTGACGATTTTGGATGCATATACGTTGAAGCGGTCCCAGAAGTCACTTCTGAGTAGGTCCTATGATAGCATGGCTTAGTAAATCATTCTACCAAGGCAACAGCGTGCTTACTCCAGGTGTTGGTCCTAACGGTGGCATGGGAGGTATTAGACGAATGCAAGGCAGAAACGACTCCATGGATTCCCAAAGCCGGTCGATCGTAGCATCAAAGAAGATCGTGTTCACCACCAGCAGCGGTAACAACTTGTGTTTCCATGCGTTTCCAGTATCGACAGTTCGCCGGGATTCTTGGGCATAAGTTGTCACAATTTCGCCCACGAGTTCTGGCACGCGCAATGCTCTCTTAACCGCGTCTACTTTGATATGCAATCAGTCGGATAGCTCGCGTCATGCAACAGATCCTTTATACCATACCTACTGGAGCTGCCATCGATTCGAGTGACGGAGATGATCAAAGATTACGATGAACGCCGAGAGTTCAGTTTGTCTCTCTTTGTCCTACAGGCCGCCAGCGTGACAGTGCATTGTGGCACGGCAAGCCGCGAATTTAAATTTGAACCACAGTTTCACGGCTCAGCGCTCAGCGCCTAGGCCATCCGGTACTTGAAGTTTGAAGGGCTCTCACTATCCAAGGAGATACCAGTGCCAATAGTCCATAGATTGTATTATATCGAGTCCTTAGATAACCCAGATATTACTGCAATATATACTCTAAATATAATAGTTCAGCATCTTCGTGATGCCATTGTTCCAATCCTCCACTCGTCTCGCATTCAAAACGCTAAACGTCGACGGACTGGTCCCAACGAACCCAACGCCCGAGCTAAGCGCTACCTTGTCAATGAGAAGGGGATACCAATCTCCGTACTTCTCTATTGTCTGTTCCGCAGTGTGATTGAAGAACGTCCACCCCAAGCTGGCAACTTCGTCCCAGAAGGACAGCTCTGTTTCGTCTGTGATCGAGGGACATGAAATATAAGAATAGTTGGAGAGACAAAAGATGGAAAAGCGCGCTCACCGGACGAGACGAAGACACGAGTTGCCTTGATGTTACGCTTTTCGGTCAGCTCCTTCTGAATTTCGCTGACCGCTTCTACGTATTTATGAATAGGCATGTAGCACGGAGGCTCCTGACCATCCTTGCATTTGAATTTGAAGTCATTCCGACGAATATGCGCAGTGATAATCTGAAAAACGGCGTCGGGTTATGATGGCAGCAGTAAGAAAAAGCAAGAACATACGGCAGGCATCTCCTCTTTCTCCCCAATCTTCAAAGCTCGTCTAAGGTACCCCTGCGTTATATCCATCAAGGGCTGCGTAAATGTCAAATGCGTCCCAACCGTATTCCACACAGGCGACCACCGATTCTCAAACTCATACCGCTTCACACCTGTCGACACAAAATACAGCAAGTCGAAGCAAGCGAGTTGGTCTTCCGGTGGCAACCTCGCACCGAACCGTGATTTTGCCATGAGAGGACGGTCATGAGCGGAAGGGTGGGGATGTTTAGGCCAAGTCAACGCCGCCAAGGATGAAAACTTGGTATGGAATTCGTCTTGATCCGTTTCGTTGAAGTAGGCAAAGTCTGGAACCCGGGTGAAGGACAGATCGAGTTTAAGAAGGTTTTCGGCATGGCCGACAAATGTTGGACTGAATGATGACCGTTTCCGCGTTGACCAGCAACCTATGCGTTCAAGTGTTGGGTCGTCGCCTACGTTTTCGTCTTGAACCGAAGCGTTGGGTTTGAGGAGCTTGACATCGGTCCACTCGAGAACAGGTGAGCGTAGGTTTGCACGGAGGTTGGTGAGGTTGAAGAGGTCACCGAAGGGTATCATCCCAGCATCGATAGCTGTCGAGAAAAGTTGACGTTGATGGAGGAAAAGATTGAGCGGAAGATACGCACGGACCCAGCCAGGTGGTATAATGGGCGGAACGATGGGGATTCGGTTGCTCAAAACGCCTTGGTAGATGAGATGCATCTAAAAAACCNTTCAGAATTCTGTCCAAACCCAAATCCCAACGGAGAGCGGCAACGTACGTATGCGATAAATTTATTGGCTGAAGACGAGTGTCAGCGACAATCTTTCATTGGTATGGCATCAGATACGCACTGAATCCAGCGACAGGGAATGAAGTAACGTAGTGGCTGTCTTTCTGGAGGTTGTCTATAGAAAGAACGTCATAATACACCATAGTGGAAGCAAGGTGGAACTCACCGCGTCCGAGCGTTGTAGGATGATCATAGTTGAGGTAGTTCGCTGGAACCATCCACGGTCCCTGCGAGGACTGTGTCTGGGCGCTGCACTCCCCGTTGGCCGGAACCGTAGAGTGGAATAAGTCGGGCGAGGCTGTTTTGGATACATTGACGGTCTGAAGCGAGTGGATGCCGAAAGTCACCGCAAGAACAGCGAATACGCCGACAAGCACCCATTTCCGAGTCAACTTCATTTGGGTGAACGGAGAGGACCTGGCAGAATTGAGCGGGGAGACCATCGTGTCTGTCACTGAGGTGACAGTATTTGAGAAACCCCAATGACCAGATCTCGAACACTGGTCCGCCAGGTCTCCGCCGGTCTCGTACATAGCCCCTTTTATGAAAATTGGGCCCGTCAATGACTCAAATCAATTCCGGAAATGAATTGATCTTGTGGCGATAAAAATGAGGCGGGTGGTCACAACTCTTGACATTCATTTTGCCTTCGGAACAGATGAGGGTCAGAGAACAACGCAAGGAGGTCGGTGCAAAGAACGTTTCTCCCAGCACCCCAGCCGTTGCTTTGGCCTCGACGGGCCATGTCTTGCCATGTCGCCATCACCATTGGATGATTGTTCTGATCGATCACTCACTCCGGTTGCTGTGCAGTCGGGCCCGCCGGGCCGCCAGCGCTCGTCACTAAATATTTAGGCGCCAGCGATCCACGAATTGTAGGGGCAAGATGAAAGCCGAAGGAGCCCTACATGGTTTGGGGAGCTCAAGATACTACGTAGCAATCTTTAGCACCGGTAGGCAATCGATCCCGATGTCCGGAAGGAGATGAAGTGGAAGTTGTCGAGCTCCACCCAACTTGAATGTACAACTCAGGCAGCAATAGGCTGTTCACTACAGTAGGCCCTGGATCATGTCGACCAATACGCATAATGTATCTACAAAGCTTCAATGAGAGTATACACACGCTGTCTCACACCCTGGTAAGCTCTAATCATTACCTGAATCTCCTCCCATACACCCGAAGCAGATCCCTCCAGTTCTTCAAGCCGAGGAAACAGAGTATCAAGGAACGTCGCTATATCCACCTTCTTCCGCAGCTCCAAATTCAAACTCTGATTTATCGTGTTGATTTTCAAATTGCGTAGGGGATGCTCATTGAGAGCCGCAGCTATGTCGCCCGTGCACATTCGGAAGAGCTCCGATCCGAGTAAATCTTCTTCTGCGATTCGGGTCTCGTCGAAGTGGAATTCGAGTTCTTCCAGCTTGGGACAGTATTTCCAAATGACGGTACAGAAGGAACCAAGGCCCGGAAGATGATCATCGCTGCCTGTGATTCCCGACTCGTTAGGCTTGACTTGGAATACAAGCGACGTCAGTTGACCCCATTGACGGATTACACTCTGGAGCATAGGCACTACAGAGCGCGCAAGAGAGATCGGAAGATTGACTGCGTTGAATTTTTTCAGGTTCACTAAGCCGTTCAAAGCACTCTGTGCAAGCTCTTCAGCCTTATGCTCTTCTGGCCAGGGCCACGCTCCAGCCGGAATGTTGGATTCCAACGGCGGTGGTCCCGGCGAGAATGAAAAGGATAGATTCTGCACTCCAGCATTCATACGACCGAGGTATGATGCGATGGAAAAATGGAAGGCCAGGGCTCGGGCTGTCCCAGCGAATTCGAGTGTGATGTTGCGAGGAGGCTTGGGGCGAAGACACATAAAGACAAGGGGGTGTCGGCTATCTCGGGTGGATACGAGCAGCGTGTCGAGCTCCCTGAGGGAGAAGCCTGAGTTGTTATGTTCGGCCAGGTGACCGTAAAGGAAGGGAGCCTCAATGTGTAAAGACTGCAAAGGAAGACGGCGAAGTCGTGTAAGGTTCCATAAATGTTGGTTGTTTGCTATGATCAAGCGTAGGGATGTGATGCTATTGAACAAGGATAAGTGCTGGAAAAATTCGCCGCTGACCGGTCCACGGTAGTCAAAAGTCTGTAGTCGAGAAGCGCTGAATGATACTCTGGGCATCACTGAAAGGAGATTCTCCTGCGTTTTCTTCGAAATTGATTCCTCACGATAGCTAATCCATTGGGGTGGCACGTTTGCGTAATCAGAGACTTCCGAACAAGATTGAAGCTGAAGAGAACGCAACGACGGACCCACAAGGAGGAAGAGGACCGATAAACCGAAAAATGCTTCCGGCGAAATAGAGATGGTTTGGAGGATTGGGAACAAAGGGTCAGGTTTATCATGCAGCATGCACAATTGAAGAAGCCAGGGTGACGATATGGAAATGTCTGCATCAGGAGCAAATTGTAGATGGAAGTGCTGGATGCGCGAAGCGTAAAAAACAAAGTTGTGCCAATCTTCTGATCCGAGATAGCGGTGGTCCTAGAGCAGACAAAACATGATCAAGAGAAAGAAAAGAGCAAGAGAAGAAGAGAACGTACACCAATGCCGCTATATGGGGAGTTGTACCAAGGAAGCAATTTGCAGACCGGGGCCAATCTCTCCATCGTGTTCCATAAAAGAGTGGATCCGGTTGACAGGAAGGACCTGTTCACCGACAAAAGCGAACAAAATGCGCTCTTCCAGCTCGATCTTCTTTCAATAGGTGGATCCTGAGCCACAATGATGTCAAGATCTTGAATGAGGAGCTTCTTTACGGCCAGCAAAATGAGCGGCAGCATGTCCTCACTCTCAAGAACCTGTCTTGAGACGTCCTCGGAATTCGTTCCCGCCGAGCTCTTGTCTCCCCCAGCTTCGTTTTCTCCCTCGATGGTGCCAACAGTACTTTTGACGGGTTCGCTAGCCGCTTCGAATGGGCCTGAAGGCGCCACAAAGGATCGATAAACCAATCTTCCAAATCACAATCATCTGAGGACAGATAGAGACATACCTGGACTAGAGACGGCTTGAGGCTCAACTTCACTTTTCCCGCGTGAGGATATACTCATGTCTGACTGCATCGTAGTTTTTGGGTATTGAGCTCGAGGTTGGTCAGGGACGTCAGGGCTTTGTCGTGGCGTGCTAAGCAAGTCGCGTCATGCCGACGCGTAGTGATGGGGATCGTTTACCACGCTACCGTGACATATCGCTTTGACAATGACGATGATCATGTCGTGCTAGCATCCTATTGCATCGTCCATCATACTTAGTCTCGGATGAGAAAAGGCGAATAAGGTATCTTATTTTGCTCGTTGAACCGAACACTCGGAATGAACATGAATATTGAATATTGACGTTATAGTACTCCGCGGGTCCCGCACATCGACTGCCGCCATATTGAACAATGAGAAGACGTCATGATGGAAGCTTAGGCCGATATGTACGTGGCACTAGCCTCAAGCCAACGAAGTCTTGAAAGACCTCGTGAAGGGTTTCGGCTGATTCACGGATGTTTGACGCTTCTGTTTGCGAGCAAGAGCTTCTTGTGAGTATCGGACCTATTCGAACCTTGTATTGCTCAGCTCATCGGATTCAGCTTCTTTCGTTGATACCCCGCCCTCGCTTGCTCGGCAGGCAAACCTACAATACTCCCTGGACATAGAATTATCCGGGATCCACTGCATGGTCGTCACAGAAATACCAAGGGATATTAACAGACAAATCGCACCACGAATATCCAAAGAATCACCGATCAGGGGACGCGACGATCCCCCAAGACGTTTTCTCAGCCAGGTGATGAGGCTCCCATCCTCATTTTCTCAGCATCCGCACCTGTTGTAGCAGATATGGGTCGCTCAGTCTCATGTGGCACGATGGCTGCTTCCCCAGACAAGGTCAACCATGCGTTAAAAGCCTATTTACTCAGGGCGTGGGCCTGCCATCAGCCTGACCATTGTGCACATTTTGCTTCCTCTTCTACTTGATCGGTCGGAATGCCATCATTTGGCGTCGAGAAGCCCCAAGTCCAAACCAAACGGGGGAACTCCGATCTTGTGGCCAAGTATTCCCAAGATGGACTAGCAGAAGACTTTAGCCGACACTTGTTCGCCTTGACGGGGACGTATTAAAGTGCTTCCCGGATGTTCGTTCTCATTGAGTTCCCCGCTTTCGACTCTTCCCACTATGAAGCTTTACCGGCTTGTCCCCATTCCTTTCCTGCTCTTCAGCACCACCTATGCTGGGCTCGTTCAGCCGCCTAACCTGGTGGTACCGCCAGCCTATGCCGCTGTGAAGGCCGAGGTCGTCGACATATTTTTACACAGCTACCTCTCCTACAAGTAAGCGCTCCTTTCCGTGACGAAACCCCTCTCTGACAAGCACCACAGGGAGTACGCTTGGAGTCATGACAACTTGGCGCCATTGAGTCGATGTATGTTACCAGTGCAGTATGTAGGTGGCGGATTGTTGGCTGAAATTGTGGACAGCGTTTAACGAAGGAAGGAATGGATGGGGTGAGTCGTCTGTTTCGAGAGAGGCGATGTCCTGGTGACATGGTATACTAGGTGCTACCATCGTCGATGCGATGGGAACCATGGTGAGAGCATCCTTCCTGTATACCCTTGACGACGTCCGCTAACCCACTTCCTAGAAAATTATGGGTCTCGAGGTAACCTTAGGAAACGCTGCTCGCCAGTCCTGATACTAATTCCCTCGCTAGACCCTTCTGGAGGAAGCCATCGACTACTCGAGCAAGATCGACTTCAGTGATTCCAAGACACCCGACAGGGTCAGGTTCGCTTACGTCTCCCAATGAATTTCCTTCACTAGGCTCATTATCCTCGGTAGCATTTTTGAGACCACAATCCGATACTTGGGTGGTCTCTTGAGTACATATGAGCTGACAGACCAAAAATATCCAGCCCTGCTCGAGCAGGCTCGAAAGTTGACTGACAAGATGGCTTATGGATGGGTTGGGGTACGCGGTTTCCTTCCCTGCTTGCTACGGAGTATCTTGAACCCTTTGACTATTCTAGGAGAACAACGTGCCTTACGGATTCGTGAACTTCACCAACAACGAACCCCAAGTCACGGTTGTAAGTCACCTGTTTTCTTATCCAAATCCGCACGATCTCTGACACCTATTAGACCAATATTGCCGAAGCAGGAACTGTGGGTTGGATTCCCATTTATCATCCTCACGTCATCTTCTGACTTTGGGTGGCTGTAGCTCACCCTGGAATGGGAGACTTTGTCGAAGCATACCGGAAACAAGACTTACGAAGACTTGGTACTCCGATCCGTCCGGCATATTGCCAGCCTGGTTCGTGTGCTTCCTACTTCCGGTGAACTATTTTTAACGATGCTGGAAAACAGGAGGCACCTTTGCCTGGTAAGGCGTGGTTCGAAAACGTCGTTTCATTGCAGGATATTGACTGCTATCCCCACTACAGCGCTTGCACCCGTCTGGATTGATCCAACAACTGGCACCTTTTCTGGTGGCTACATCGTACGTGTTCGGTGTCGCACCATTCTTTGGTTCACGCCAACTGAGACCTGGTATCTAGACTTGGGGTGGTGGTGGCGACAGCTACTTCGAATACCTCATCAAGCATGCACGCTTGTCGAACACAGATGACAACCTTTACGCGGACACTTGGTTGACTGCGATTGATTCTTCCATTCAGCATCTCCTGAAGGTGAGCTTTCTTTTTTTTACTTCGCTTGCTCTGCGTGCTAACTATCTGTTCTAGACTTCTACCGTCGGAAACCACACATATCTGGCTGACTACGACTCTGACCAACGCCTGCGCTTCACCAGTTCTCACCTTGCATGCTTCCACGGTGGTAACTTCCTTTACGGTGCGTACGGCCACATTCTCGATATCTTCAAAACTCACCCTGCATTGATATCAGGTGGAAGACTGCTCGATAACCAAACCATCATCGACGTCGGCCTCAGACTCGTGGATGGATGCTGGAACACCTACGCAAGCACAGTGTACGTCCGACATATCACCGACGAGTTATCCTTATTTATTTGCGCTTACCTATCCCTTGTAGTACTGGCATCGGACCAGAATCCTTTGGGTTCATCACTGAAGAGGGTAGCTATACCGGCCCCAGTGATACCATCTCCGACGAGCAACTCGAGTTCTACAACAAGACTGGCTTTTACCCTCGATCCACTGCCTATATCCATCGTCCCGAGGTTCTGGAATCCAACTTTTATGCGTGGCGTGTCACTGGGGATACCAAGTATCTTGATAGGGCTATGAGCGCTGTTAGAAGCTTCGACAAATACCTCCGCATTCCGTCTGGTTTCCCTGGGGTTTGGAATGTCAATCAGCCTGGTGGGGGACTGATTGATGATACGGAGAGTTTCTGGTTCGCGGAGACGTTGAAGTATCTGTGAGTTGGCTCATGGTTCCGTTTTCTGGCCTCTGGCCCTGTCGGTTGCCGTCTCGAGCTATCACTGACACCTTCCACTTTGCGCTGTGTAGGTACCTTACCTTCGACGACCCGTCACACATCAGTTTGGATGAATGTAAGATCCGGTTTGATCAACCTTGTTTTCTTCCCGATGGCTTACACCTCTTCTCTCTTAGGGGTGTTCAATACCGAAGCCCAGCCATTCAAAGCACCTCCGCCAAAACCCGGCTACGGAAGCGGTATAATCCGACAACCTACCGGGACGTTCAAATTGAAGGAGGGTCCACCGGGACCTGCGTACTCTGACAGCCCTGGAGCGAGGATTGCCAACATCCCTAACAGGATCAGAGATTAGGGAGTCATGAATATAACGGCCGATCGTTCTTTTTTTTATTGCTATGTAAGGTCTTCGTATTCACAATCAAATCATATCATTACTTCTTGGGCGCGAGTGGTGTGGGTTTCTAAACAGCTATCCTGCGGTGTTGATGGGCCAGGTATCATTCCCTGCTCATTTGCAAGGCCTGACCTCCACCCCTGTGCGTCGTGTGACTGGTAGACGTACCACTTTGGCTCTATCGCGGACAGGCAGTGCATGGGGAATTGCTACACGGTTGACCCTATTTTTCGTTCCGGCGCTGGAGGGTTCTCAGGCTCCCTCCCACCTTGATCCTCAAGCATTCTGTCGGCCGTAAGACGTATAAAATTCTGAAGGTTTGAGCCCAAGCCATAGTTGCATGATTTTGAAAGTCGGAAACCACACCGTGACCCTTAGCTCTCGCTACTGACACAGCCTTTCAGGCGCTTGCACTGGAGATATGGGTTAACAGCTCATCCCTGTATGAGGAAAGAGTCACGCAACAAAATTGAGCCTTGAGGTCTGCTGAGTAAACGCATTTTCCCGAGTTCGACCCCGGAAAGAAAACTTTCTCAGCATTTGAAAGCGTTGCACAGGAACTGATTCCAATGGAAGGTATGAAAGATTTGGTGTCTGCCGCATTGAATGCCGCTTTGAGATGTTACCCGTTCTCATGTTCATCTTATGCTTTGGAATCTGGGAGGAATCTCTACGCTCAAACGGACCTTTTTATTGTAAGTCTGAAAACGTAGGATCCTATTAGTGGCAGTGGGGCGCTTACACTTGGAATTAAAGCCGACAGCCTGTCACGAAACAGCTTCACCCTCCCTCCCTTTCCCTGTGTCATCGAAAGTGATAAGGCTTTGCAACGGTGCTCGCTCTTCCCGTCGTAAGACAGCGTCTTTGTGAAACGCCATATTACACCCAAGAAACGACCATCATCTCTCACTGTTCTTATATTGCTTGTTTCATCAACATGTACACCTCCTCAACAAAAGCTTGTATCCTGCGCAACGGTTAGCGTGCTTCTCTACTACTGCACAACGCACTTCCGTTGCTATTTCATTCACCAGTGCCCTCCTGGGCTTCGAGCCCAGTGGAGATTCACCATGTGGTCCTCTCGTTTCTCTCTGTCATCCAGCTGGTCTCGCTGGGCAAAACCTCCCGCTATAACTATGCACTGGTCAAGGGACACATACGTGCTCGTGTGGTTGACCTTCTGTTGCAGTGGTCTCTCCCCCATTCCTTCTCCGAGTTCATGAATACGCACAATATTATTTTCTCGGGCTCTGCGGTGCTTGCCCTCTTAGAACCCGAATGTGTCACTCCTAACGATTTGGATGCATATGTACCTCTTGGGGGGTTGGGAGACGTGCATAATTTCCTTTCCCAACACACATTCTATGTCAAGTTCAACAACCTACGTGTAGGGTTGCCAGATGCTGCCGTTGGGTATGTATCAGATGGCAGTGCTGATACCGGTATGTTAAATTCCTTCCTTTGCTCACCTGCCTCATTGTGTCTTTCTAGGCATAAACGACGTCGTTTACTATCGTCATTCTATAACGAACGCAATACTCAATATTATTGAGACCGCGCAGGCCATTCCAACCACAGCCATCTTCAAATTTCACTCCACGTTTGTCATGAATTACTTGACCTCAAACGCCCTGGTTTGCGCATATCCCAAGATGACGGCTGATCACGTCGGACTGGTCAATACAGCCTCTCCCAATTTGACCTTCCGAACGGTCCGCTGCTTGGTCAAATATGGCGTCCGAGGATTCAATGCCCTCGATCGAACGTACGATTGGAAGAACCAAGTCCACGATTGCCACAGTTTCCCTTACTGTGGTCGTTGCCGTCGCGTCATAGGAGACAGGTCCACCTTGTGCATCGCTTTTTCTACTGAAATTGGAGCCGTGCCCAATGTGATCGACCCGAAGCTGTCCTGGACCCTCTCCTCTCGGTACGACTGTAGTCCTCTGAAGCGCGTTGCCCCCGAGAAAGGTTCCGTATCTCCAGGTTGTCTACATTAGTCGTACTCCCTCTTCATTGTCACTTCGCTATGTATTCAAACGAGAATGTCTGTCTTCCTGTTAGGTTCCGCCTGTTTGTTACCATAATCTACGAATTGCTACCTTAGTCTGTTCTCGTCTGCTTACCTTTCTGTACTCTGTGACTGTCATAACAGTTTTAATACGATAATTCTTTTGGTGTGCCAACCATATATTTGTCTTTGCCAGAGCCACGATGAAGTCATTAGCCTATGTTTCCTTTGAGCATTTACCGTATGTCCATCAACAATATTGGCTA